>JTDE01001746.1:84179-133583 GCA_014338405.1 Paragonimus skrjabini miyazakii | reverse complement strand
TGCTCTAATTAAGATTGGTTGTCCCTTCCGGTTAGTTGGACCAATCGCGTTCTAGCAGTCACGTCCAAGTTTTAACATGGAAATCCTAATGCACCAAAGTGATTTGCTTTTGCGTGAAATGGAAAATCTTGTGCCTAAAATGGAAACAGATATGTAAAATGGTATAGTGACTTTACAACATCACAGCAACAGACGTTCTAACTGAATCGGGTTAACGAAAGCTGACAGCGCTGGGTTCGTCAAAATGGGGGTGGGGGTGTTCCGTTTGGGTCACAATCCTGCTCTTCATTGCACACATACGCTCCTGCTGCCGTACTTCGCTGACGCTTGCTTGGCCAACTCGGTTGGAACACTAGTTGGTGTAAACTTCTGCGTTGCTTGAATTTCAGCATAACGCATCTATTTCTACTCTGTTCCATTGTATCGGCGGTGTGTTTGGTGTGAACGGCTCCAGAGGTAAAACAATACGACGGAAATCCTTTAAGACACCATAATCGGACGTAACGCAAACGTGAAATCGATACACCCTAAGATGTAAAAAGTAACAAAACTTCTGTCAAAGCTCAGTTTATTTTAGTATACGGTCATTAATGCACGTATGCCCAGTTTGACGGTTTCGAAAAAATAAGACTGTCCTAATCACCGATCACACTTCACCCTTCAAAGAAGAAACGCTTTTGCCTGTCACAGAAAGTGTTGCTTGTTGGGTGGAAGGACTGTATCAGCACGTTGATGTAACACTGAGTATGTGATGTGGTATATCAATAATTTGAGTAGAAAAAGGTCAAGTTATGTTTTTTCCGTTGTTTAACATACACGTTCCCGCTCATATTCATTTAAAACATTCTTTGTCAATTGCATTGACATACATCTGAATAAAAACACTTTTGACCAGATTTATGTTTGAACTTGCACAAGTTAATCTTGATTAGCAGAGTAATTGCCACAGAATGCAACTAATCACCGATTATCCGTAATGACAGACATAAAAACGTACATTTGCCACTCCTTGGTTCGTTTTTTAGCCTGTCTGGCATTAAAAAAAAGCTTGACGTTGGACGCACCTGAATAGGACACAATCAAATGTTATTAATCCTTATGTCTCCGTTTCAAGATTTCACACAAACCACTTGCACTACTTATGATTAACACGTACAAGCCTATTTTTAATGTACTGCTATACATGAACAGACAATACAGAATGCATAGGAACTTTGGTTTCGTTTTTACAATAATGAAGGGTATGTAGCAAGACAGACTGTCTACTGACATAGTGAGGCTAGACGTGAGAAGAGAGTTACCGAGCACGATGTGACGCTCAGATAACCAAATACACTTGGAAAGAATAGACGCTCAACCTGCTCCGAGGAAACAGATCATTTGCAAACTTCTGTACAAAATGGTCGGAATCAGTAACAATTGATTGACATACTCAGACCTGAAAAAAAAACAGCTCCCGTTTCAATTCATTGCACCTTTACGCATGCACACTATTCTGCATCCAGCGCCGAGATGTACCTTTCCGAATGGCGCTTACTCTGTTCGATGTTCACAAAAGTCAGCCATGGTTCGATCTGAATGAACAGCATAACTCGTGAAAACTATGGGACTGGATAGAAATGAACGGGGCAAACACTGACAGCCCCACAAATTTGACTATTTATGTTGCACGCCGACTCAAGTTTCTAAACAGGATTGAAGTGATCGCTCATAACGCCATAATCATGAGATATCCAGACATTCTGAACGGACGACTGCTTTTGCAGTGAGTCTGCTTGAACCAGACTATTAGCAATATAACTTACAGGACCACATCACCTCCCTCCAGTTCAACATACAGTAACTCATGCAAGGACTGAATCACCATCATTTCGCAGTCAAAATGTTCATGCGACTGTCGAATCGCTTACATTTGAGCCAATACGCACACATTGTGATGTCTATGGGTGATTAGAACATGTGACACCAATTCTGTAGAGTTTCTTGTAATATTGACGATGTTGAACGTAGTCTACCATCTGACTGTGACTCATCAGATCGACCACTACATTCCAAGTGAACACCAACCACTCTGGTGCTAACCGGTCGGAAAGTAAGGAAATAAATGAACTGTGCCGGGTCTAGTTAAGTGGTGACTGGTTCAATGAGTAGCATTCAACACAGGGTAAGCGATCGATCGGAATCCGGAAGGAGACATCCGCAACGAGCAACTTCCTTCACTTTGAACGAGCGAACATTCAATCACCACACGGGTACTGGAGCATGGGGTTGAGAATGAAAGCATCCTATCCGCCTCGTTGAATGTAACGCCAACGGGTTGGTGTCACAAATAATGGACACGGATTAACCTGAAAAGTCCGATAGTCTTCAATACAAAGGCAGCTTCTATTGGATCAACATGTTCAGTTAGCCAAACTTCCCAATCGATAATCAAGCTGTGTCCAAACCTCTTATGGATGTCCTCCTCCAGCACAAATAAACTGTTAGAAAGAATGTCCCATTTGGCATCTGATGACTCAAAACCTTCTAAATATTCAGTGTTTGTGGTGGTGGCCTTCTACTGTGTCAAAAGCCTTAGTGCTTGATGCCTGAATTATTTCCGAGATTACCATCCAGCACCAAATACAGCCAGCAGTGTTTAAAATCCTATGTTCACCTCCCAAGCTAATTTGGAATACATACTTTACTGCAAACCTGACAAGTTTCTCGACATCTGACTGTCACGATAGACGGGATCACCATTCAATATGATTATGTAAGAATGGAGCAAGATGGCATTAGCGCACTGGTCTGGATTCAGACGTGTTACAATGGGGTTGGCAGTGTTGAATGGAACGCCACTGACAACAGCCAGATACCCTGAGAGAAGGCAAGATGCAGAAGAAGCAGTCCAGTGGAGGAGTGACAAGCAAATCCTAGCTCAGCATCGGAAACGGGATAAGAGGACACAAACACTATTTATACTCGTTGTAGGGTCCGTACGGAAAAAAAAACTGTTATAGGCGTGGACTGAGGAGAGAGAAAGAGAGAGTAAGAGGCTAGGGTATAAAGAATAGGAGCAATAAACCGTGGCGTTTCTTGGGCTATTTATCCGGTTTAAAGCAGCAAACAAGGATATCCAGCCTATACTAAGCAACAGGTGATGCTGTATGGGATTGTCATTCGTTTGCATAGCCTGGCTACAAATGATCCAGAATGCGGCCAGAAATATACAAAGCGCATCTCAGGAACCTGCCAAACTTACAGGTTAAATGTTTATCACGAACAAAACATCACCTTTATCTACTAGCCTGCATGATATCATCACATCATCCAATTCGGTTCAATATGCCAGTAGGGTGTACAAGTCAGCAAACGGCATCTAGATCGGACAGGATTGTGATCTGGCGATTAAACTAGATTCATACAAACACCACACACACACAATAAACAGCCCAAATACTCTTAGAGGATCGGGTTACAACAATAAACAATTTGATGAATAAAGGCGTCATTAAACTAATGCCTCTCCCAGTGAACAGCGTTAAGCCGAAACAGCTAGGACGGATGAGAGGATAGTTACAAATAATTTCAAATTCAGGGAACAAGCAGAAAAACAAACAACCCACAGGGCAACGCGTAGCCTTGAGGGGAGATAAGTCAAACAAACTGGAAACCATTTCCCAAAAGCAAATCGATAAACCATTGCAGAAAAATTGATTCAGCAAATTAGTGTTGAAGGTCAGTGTAATGAGCTGGGATGCAAAGTCATATCGGACAGAAATAAGTTAAGAACATAACTCTCAAAGTGTGGTAGTTATCATCATATTAGCTAGATGAAAGCCAGAGGTGATTGCTTGAATCACACAAAAACGTTATCAAAGAAATCATAAAACACGCTTGAAACAAAAGACACAGTGCACAACTAAAAAGAAGTAGCAAGCAGATTCCGAGTGATACCAAAAGAGCACATTACATAGCGCCTACAGGCCAGTGTTGTCCGCCGAAACTACCTCCAGAATCCGTGTTTGAGGGCACAGTAGCGGGAAATAGTTGCCTGGCAGATTGCATCAGTATTTTCAGACCCGGAGCAAAATCATGAATAGATTCGAACCCGGTAGCGGACTGAATTAGCAAATTGGCGTGTGTTACGGCTGAATTATAATCCGATCGTTGAGCAGCTTCCACGCAATCGAGCAAGTGTCTCCACACAACATCAGACAGTAAGACAGATCCGGACTGACCTGTGCGCATCAATGCAAACAAACTTGACAGGCGACGTTCTACCAAGTCCATTTTGGCCATATAAGGCTGGCAACAGAAAAGAACAGACATTTTAAGGTTGTCGGTTAAAAACATGAAAATGTACGCTGTCATATGACATGTTGGGTCATGTAATGGGTGGTCAACGTAAGGCAGTTCACAAGCGGCAAGTGCGATAGAGCAATCAGTTACAAACGAATCAGCAGAACATGACAGTTAGCATCTGTCAGTTTTTCAACACAATGGTTTACTAAGCCCTAGAGAAACGAACAATTCAGATACAAGCCTTGGGTGGGTTGTTCACTCGTCGTAATTCATAAGAAATATGAACCGTGTAACGTATTAGAGTTGCCAGATATACGAGTATCACACCGTTCGAGCACATTAGAATCAAACTGTTATCGGATTCATCCTTAGTCTTACATACTTCCGAAGAAGCTTGATAGACCAGGTGGGATGGTGCATTATCCACAGATGGGACACGACTTGCAAACTGGCGGATAACTATGAATCTAGGGGATACCGCACCTAATTCGTCCAGCCATTCATGACAATGTAGTAATGGTTGCGGGCGACTGAGGTCCGGAATCTGACACTATAAAATTGGACATCACTCGCAAATGGTTACAGCTGTCACATTTATATACACTATTCAGTCAACCCCTTTCGAAAACAAACACTAAACTCGAGTTTCGCTCTTGTTAGAACGATATTTTGATTACTAACATGTAGTAGGACATTTTGGATTATACAAATAGAACATCACTTGCAACTGAAGAAAAGTCCTAGTCGTTGAGTCAATAGCAAGACAACCGCAAGAAAAGCATGACCAGTGTTCTTGTCTCGGCCGTGACAAGGATGAGTATTAGTAACGAGTTTTAACAAGAACAACACTTCAGTATGCTGCTTCTTTTCAAAAGGAGCTGGCTGAAAAGTATATGAAAGTGTAACAGCTGCGATCAACTGTGAATGATGCTTAATTGATATGAACCGAAATCTCCCGCAAGTAACATCTGACATTATATGTACATGAGTAAGGTATTCCAGCATACCCCTTGTGGTTTGGGGGCAAGGGTGATACATACCTGTCATGTTAGGACGAACATACCACTGAACATGTACCACTATACTTAAGCAAGGACTGTAGCCAACAGTTCAGCAAAGGTTTTGATTAGATGCCATGTGCAATTCTGTCCGTTTTGTTTGGTTGGTTACCGTTTGTTGCCGACTGTCGTCTGTCATTTTCTTCTGGTTAGGTAAATTTCTCTCGGTGATGGCTCGTTATGTTTCTGATGTTGTACGTGAATATTATTCGTGGTGACTGAGATAACTCAATAAATGTCAAGGTGACTGCGTCTCACATTTGTTCTCTGTCACAACAATAATGCTGCATGTGGGCTAGCTGACAACTACACAAGACAATCACATTTGTTAGGAATAGACTGCAAGCTGAATCTCATTAATCACTGAAATGACCAGAACGCCCAGCGTAGACCTTATCAGCTGCCAACAAAATATTATAAAGTTCAAGCATTTAAGATCGGATTCCGAAACGAAATACACATTGAATTAAAACTCTACCACAATTCACTCCAACGGATGAGAAGTCGAAGTTACAAGTATCAAACTACGTTGACCTCTTAACGTGGATCAAGAAAACAGAATATGGTCATTGCAGACCAACAACCGTAACAAACACCAACTTTGAATCATCGATCTAAAGGTAGAAACTCAGAACAATATGGACAGGCAACCTTACCTTTCCACCAACACTACGACAAAGGTGAATCAAACGCATTAAACTGTTTTGGACTGCTTCACACTCAGAATTAATGGGAGCCATCGGCGACTCAGTCGTGATTCCAGTACCACTAACAACCCCATTTATATGATTATTAGGGTTTTCTCCAGATATGTGGCGAGATCGATCCGCGTGCGTTGGTTCCAGAGGTGGTGGAGACGGAACTCCTAACGGTTCTGCTGCGGGCCACCTTTCAGTCGCCAAGCCCGGATAGCCGGTTGGATGCGACCTAGACGTCATGTTGGATCCTCGGTTAGTCTCTCCACCAAATCGTTCATCGCCGAACAGAGGCTGATGTCGCAACGGAACTGATGTCACCGCAGGCTGTAACGGCTGTGATAGTGCAGATGAGAACGAGTAATTGGTCTGAGGTGAGAATCCGGTCGGTTGCTGAGAGATCGAATTCGGCATACAGCTGTGCAAAGTAGCATAACTAAGCTGTCCTGAGGGAACAGGTGGAAGTAATTTGGACACACCGAGTAAAGGTGGCACTGGAAGGTCAGGGTGCTCTGGACGAATTGATTTAGTAACGACCGGTGTGCCTGGAGGTAAAGGGGTCGGCACAGGACAAGGCATACCCAGAGTGGGAGGAGGAATTATTTGAGCAGAACCGACTGTGTGCGGAGGGATAAGTGGAGTGGTGAATCCACACGGTGGTGCGCCGGGTTGACTGGTGTACTGTGAAGGGTCATAGTACTGATTGACCGATACCAACGGATGGGTTGGAGTCTATGCAAAATTAAAAACAGCATGAGAAACAGCGCGTTTAAACAAAAAATAAATACAAAAAATGAGACAAGGTGGCTGCATGGACGTTCATGCTGAACAGTGATTGTAGCGCAGAGCCATGCTGAAGTCACGTGAAGGTAAAACAGTACATGCGAATGCAAAAATAACCTTGAACCACCAGGGCATAGAGACATGACTCAAATGAGTTCGTATTGCTCGGAGTGCACTCACAAAATCGCAGTCTGAAGTGAGGTGTGACACGTGGTCCTGCGCCTCACGAAAACGATGCTAAACAGAAAAACAACAGTAAGGTGAATCGCTCTGAACAATCCCCGAGAAGTAATACGCAAAGAGCTATCTAAAACTGGATTTGAAAAGGAAATATTGGACCATTAAGCTAAGTTAAAAACGGAACAAAATAACGAAAATCGCCTAAAAACTTTAAACGGAGAAACTCAAGGACGTAAGTTGAAAATTCGCCCGATCAATTTGTGTATCTTCGTTGACCACAAGACATGATAAACTGTTTAAGTTGATCGGAACGAGGTCAAAAGTCGATTGAATCACGCTTACGTTACTTTACTCAAGTAATCGCAACGCCAATGTCAGCAGCTTTGTGAAGTTGAGGTGAAGTTGAGGCAAATAAACCTAGATGTCCTAGAAGAAACTGACTTGTTCAAGCTGCGTATACACACAAGCTGGGTTGTCGATGCTTCATCATCAAGCTAAACACAGTAGACTCAACCCCAATCCGATTAACCTTAAAAAAATCGCATCAACTGGTAGGTCCTGCACGAAGTGACACAATCGTTTTATTACGTGCGTCAATGGCCAATGGAAATTTCAGTGCTGATCAGGTGTAATATGTTACAAGTTACGCTCTAGCTACTAGTACAATTAAAGTAGTTTGAAGTTAAGTCATTCGTTTTGCCTTTTACCCTACACGCATTTATTTATGGGGATCCGCGCAGATGTCAAGAAAGAGATGTGTAGAACCTCATTGTATTTCAAGATCCTTGACCAGCACATAATCCTACAAGGTTATAAGTAGCTTTAACCTGTGTACGTTCTGTTTTGCTCTATGGTTCGGAAACGTGGCCTGTTCACAACGAAATTTTAAACAGGCTTGCTATGTTTGACCATCGTTGTCTCCGCCAATTAGCTCACATTAGGTTGACTGATCAATACGGCTGTTCGCCGGCGCGTATTCCGGAACGCTCAGGATGCACGATCAATTGACCAACTAATCACGTTGCACAGCCTGCGATAGTTCGGTCACATACGTTGCATGGTGGTCACTAAATATGAGGACCCTGACTGCTCCATTGAGCAAGGTGGGTAGGTCTCTTCTCTGGCTGGGTTCCTCGTGATCACTCAAATTGCCGGCTACAAACGTTATCCGATATGACAGTGTGCCACAGTCAGTGACGTACCTGCATCCATACCAGTTCTAGTTATTCTGCCTAGTGTTCTCTAACTAAATGTTAATCGTTTTAGTGACGTTTTCCTTTAAGATATTCTACGCTATTGGGAGGGAGGGGAGTGGGGTGAGCGGCTGCTCGAATCATAATACACTCTGGTAAGGATCAAGGTCGCTGTTAGAGATGACATGCATCTTTTTAGTTGACCGTGGTGCCACTAAGGCCTCATACCTCTGGATCCAAACAGGATGTGCCACCAAGTTTTGCGTAGCAATGCAGACCTTTCGACCTGTTTTTAATCTGTAGACATCATTTGTTTGGATTGCGATTACCGCTAATCAGCTCGAGGTGAACGATTTTCGAAAGTTAGCGTGTGATTATCGCATATCGACTTTCGGCTCGCTTACAGAGTGGATGTGACAGGGAAGCAAATTCATTCTGATCAGTGTCTGGTGGCTAAGTCACAATAATGGAATTGATTAGTATTCTTCATAAGGTGGCGTAGTAACCATTTTTACAGGTCTACACATTATTCAATGCGAAGACAATGGAATCAAAAGGATTATTATGATATGCTGAAACCGAAACGAATGACACCGGTTATTTTTAGCTGCTTTTACACAGATCTGCAGAAGAAGATTTGGAAATTTGGAAACTGATCATGGCACTACAAAAACCAGTCGCCTCAGATTGATTTCAATGGATCACTCACTGATTAGCAGACTAAATAAACTTTATTATGTAAGTCTGATTGACATGTCTTGATCATGAATCCGTCATTCTGGGTTAACAAGGTGGTCACCCAGTGCAATCGAGTAACCGGAGCGTTACTCACAAGTGAATATGGTTGAACCTTTGGACGTGGTAAGTCGGGCGCGCCAAATTTGATATCAGTAGTGTTGTGATCAGCAAGATTGTCCTACGAGAACATGGACCTGAGGTTTAAGCCCAGTAGTGACAAAGATATACATTGGTGATAAATCTTAACAGGAATGAAACTTGAGGCTAGTGCTTTTCTTCCGATGCAATCGACTGAAAAATCTACCTGAAGGAGAAAAATGAAATAATACGTGAAAGACAGACGATTTACATAACCACCATCGCGAGCTGTTTTTTTAACGGGAAAATAATCCTCTTAAATGGCAAACGCGCCGCCAAAACAACATCTGACGTAACACATGACCATAAACTTTTACCAATGTTGCCCCGCTGCAAACCAAACACTAAAAACGAAAAAATATTTGCACTAACCTGTAGATATTACAGAACTGCATCGAAACCCTCACTTCGTGCACATTTTGGTGACGATTAACTGCACCCTACGTCTACTGTTAAGTTCACATAAAGAAAATGCAATGTCATCACAATTCCGATATCAACAAATTTTACTAATGAGTAGTTCGGCAAATTTATAATTTTAGATAAGACCCGAATCGAATCCAGCCGACGACCTGACGTTTCACGATTCAGTCTCATATAAAACCAACAAACTTGTTGGAGAAAATAAATATTGAGAGTATCTATTCGAGAGTTAAGCAATAAAATCGACCGAACGGGCGAACTCCGAATATGTTCTGTAGACCTTCGTGAAATAGAAAATAAGGTTGGGCCCTGATGGTTGAAAATAGTAATGGTGATGTTCGTAGTTCGGGTTGAGGATTTGGGTACTGACCCAAGATGTAGGGAATTGCTAATCGGGTCTTGGGTCAAAGTTCAAATGCAACAAAAAACAGGGAGTGGTAATTCAGATCAAAACAACAGAAGGTCAAACCATTCCAGCACACAGGTGCAGGTGTCTATCAGACCTCACTAAACCCCACGCTAAAACCTATATGCTGAAACAATTACAAACTGATGATGTCAACTCGTTCAGTGAAGAAACGTTTGTAACCTAAATGCCGAACTCGACGAAAATCCAAATACCTAAGGGTTGAGCTCCGATTAAAATCTCCCGTTGTACGAAAAAGTGATTTATTTATATCGATCACTCAAATCTATCGGCCAATTTGTTCACCTATCTTCATTAGTCGATGGCTTGTTTGCTCCCACCGGATGACGTGTCATTTGTCTTCTGTCCGTAATGTTGATTTTTGACCCAATGATGTTGAGTGGTTTGTTACTCGTGTCGCGCGTGCTAACTGCTTGCGCGGTGTTGGTAAACGCGTTGAATCGCACCAATCGATGCACACTATTCGATCACCAGCTCGCATTTTTATTAGCGGATTTATATGACCTTGCTGACTGGCCTGAAGTTGTGTCTATTCGCATCAATAACCAGCATCAGCTGTTGTTAGGAATTTTAGGAGCATACATTGATCTATGTAGCTCAGTAAGGAACAGAATAACCACAGGTGAAACCAGCTAAATAATCACTCAATCATAAAAACAGAATCCTACTGATTCAGTGACAACGTTGAGTAGGATAAACAATAGGAGCGAACAGACAACTGAGTAGCTATGTATCGGCTATCTGCAACAACCATCGTAATTAAAATCGCGCAGAACAAAAGCCGACTTGCTCCAGTTCAAGTTAATTGTCCCGTTTCTACGATAAAAAGATGCTCGTTAATGGATGGTATGATGAGTAAACGAGTGGATACACCGTCGGGATAGTCAAATTTGTAAGGCAACAATAAATAAGACAATCAAAGCTACAATCTGCAACCGTCTGACTGGTAGTCGACGTTTTCACCGCTAAACTATCACAAGATCAGACATACTACAAAGTGGTTGAAAGTGCTAGATATCTTGTGAATCAGGTGCTCATTTTTTTTCATCAAATCCATTACATGAAACTTGAAGTCATCAAAAATCAATGAAACAGAAAGGAAGCCTGAACCATGAAAGGTGAAAGCATGAGGACTGAAATAGAACGTAAAATCGAGAAAAGAGGGCGGCCTTAACATAAGCTTACTTGATAGGTTCTAGCCAACAGCGGCGGATCATTCCAAGCTCGGCCTGTAGCATGCGAAGATTGATGCAAAGTATTTCCTCCGACAGAAGGAGTAAGGTTTAACGAGTTTTGATCGCCAGGTCGCACCATTGCAGTATGTGTCAAAGTGGGTGCAGATGCGATGTCGAACGAACTAGAAAGAAAAAGCAAATATAGGACATGCTCAAATGTACTTAGTCGTGCAGAAATCAATGTTAGCCAGTGCACATAAACTAAACGATCGACATATCCAACTAAAAGCAAACCAGCTGTTGTGTTGGGCTGTTAAAAAAAATCGTTCTGGTGTAAGGTAGCAGACAAATAAAATCAACACTCACTGAGGCTGCAGCCGATCAGAAGGCGGTGGTAGAAATAGTGGGGAAGTACCGCCTGTGGTAGACAGCTGGGTGGATGCAAAGGGAAGCTGTGACTTGACATTCGGAACTGGCTGTAAAGGAGGCCATGACCCGAAAGACGGATCCGGAAGAGAACTGTGCACTGGAGGTGGTGGAACTGGAGCCCGTGAAATAAGCGGCGCCTGACTAGGTAAATCAGCACCCGAGGTAAACATCGGAACAGACGAAAAGCGAGCAGTCCTGAAAGCATACACGATTGGTCATAGATGAAACACAACGATACTAGAATGCATAAATATGACGTATGCTGCTGAAGTAACTCATGTGCTCCCGAGCCACCTGACTTGGTTTCCATTCACGCTGTATGGCATGCTAAGCAATTTGTCCACACGAAATATCAAAGAAAGTGAAACAGTAGGTCATTCGCCTAGTTTGAGTACTGTAGTCAAACCTCATCGGAAGTAAACATCCGCCGTTAACCGACAAAACTCTTCGCTCGGTTATTGGTTGTCACAAAGACAAACGCTTTTTACTAACAAACGAGTCAGTTAAAAACGGAAGCATTTCAATTTCAGTGAACATTTCACCAATCAAGTAGGTGATTGCTTGCTCGTTAGTCATAACACATTATGCGAAATTATGTACACCATCGATGTGGCTGACAAATTGACAAGAATGAGTACTCCAATATCTAAATAGAGATGAAGACAAAATCGTCATCTTCCCTATGCAACTGGAAATTCATGCATGAATATTGGGAATAAGAGAAAAAGATGGTTTAATGTACAAATGATTTGAACTGAAAGATATGAAGTACTGTTGCGTCATATAAGGTGTAGCCAAGTGGCTATCACGAATCGAATGTGCAATCAATCGGTCAGAGACTGCTCGACCAGGCACAGAGGTACATGTGGCAAGACGTGATGTGACCCGTTAAATCTAACTGAAAAGCCGATATCCAGGGCGGAATTGTATTAGCCTCTACATACGGGCCCGCGAAACGATGACCAGATACAGCCGACTCGGTATTGACACATGCTGTGTATTACTTGCATATCAGCTAATCTAGAGTGATATCCAACTTAGGATACCAACTAACGAATCCCACTCATTCACCCGCAGTAAAACGGATCGATAAGTTCTAATGTGAGACAGAGTACGTCTACATATATTCAATGGTAAGTGGCCCAATGATGGCTTGAGAATTTTCATAATACAAAGTCAAGTTTCGCTGGACCACGTATGAACTGGTACAAAATCAATCGGAAGAGGTTGGTATTTCATAATCACAGCCCCATTAATGAATGAAAGGGTTTAATATGGGCATACTTAATCGCAGAGTGGTTGGATACTTCAAACTAGCAATGTCCCGGCTTGTCGACACAACCTTGTAAGGACGTTCGAATGGTTCCACAAAAGTGGCTGGTTAACGCGGTTTGTCTTAATCCCATGGTATATTCCTAAGACCATTTTGACCGAGTGAGTCTCAAAAGTAGGAAAACGTAAGCGGTTTCGCATTTGAATTGGATGCTTTCAATTATTCGGTATACGACTAAATAAGAGAAAACAGCAGAACATATCCGAATCAAGTGTGTCGTGAACAAGAACAGTACCTTTTGTGCATATCAAGTCTAAGAAGCCCCAGCTAATCATTGCCGCCCATTTATATTTAAGACTGTACATGGTCAATGTTGAGTAGTAGCTAGATAATTATGATTACCAGACGATGATTACGAATTGTAGTTGACAGCTGCTTTCAGATTCACACGTTAGCAGTGATCAACTTGGGTCATTCCAAAGCCCCAAATACTCATTTCCAATTGAATGGTTCGTCTATGACGTTGATAACGCCAACATGACTGAGAAGAGATAAACATCAAGTTATCCTTAACTGCAGTTCATTGGACTGTTAAGGCGTCTCTCTCAAGAAAATCGGAAGAAATCGTAACGCCAATCACATGCAACAGGAAATGAGTGCCCAGATGCGATCAGTTGATTCTGCTTTTGCTGAGTAAGTGTTGATAGGCTTGTTTCACATGCACGAGGACTGGAAAGCGATACGCTGATGAACACAACCATGAAAAAGGCTCTGCAGAATTAACAAATGCAAGTGAACAATAAAAAAGAGGGAACACATGAAACTCAATAGATAAAAATCCTCTGTCAGAACTCAACCAAACAACATCAAGAAACCTACACAATGCCGACAGAATTGTGTAGGAATTTAAGAAAACATCTTTTTATGCGGATGTTACAACCTCGTTTCATCAGTTGTCATGATGAAACCGGTCTACAGTGGCTAATCCACCGATAATATACGTCTGCCTTCAAATCATCGGCCGTCCACTGCGAATCTCAGGACATACCGGTTGCAGCAATAGAAAAGTGTGATCATCGTGCCAGATATCGAGCCGACGTTCTGAGTACCGGACATGTTTATGAAAAGGGGCCGGTCGGCCGGCTGAAACTGCCGACGTCAATTCTCAGAACCACAAGTTTATCGAATGGCTCTCCGATAATCATCCGCTTTGTGGGTAAGTGAAGCAAGGCTGGATGTTAATGTCTAGTGAAAACGATAAAGACAGCATTGTCCCGCAAAACACTCACACGTCGGAACCTGCTGGACACGGAGCCATCATGTTCGGGGTGTCCACAGGAGGCACAACAAAGCGTCCAGAGGGACCAACTGTTCGGCGTGGCTGATCAGTCCGTGGATGGGTTGGAGTGGTGCGAGAGAAAGGCGAGGAAGGCGGGGTTGTGCAGAAAGCATTCGACGTCGTTGCCAGGTGGGCGGAATCAACAGCCATCCGAACAGACTTTCCACAGGAACAATGCTTTGCGCTCGCCAGTACGGTGGACTGCTGTATGAGTAGGAATAAGGCAAAACGGAGCCAGGTTCGAGAGTACGATGATTATTTATGTCAATAGCAACATTGATGAATTAGTTTCGAAAAAAGGTAACCAAACCAGCACACAGCGAACAAATGCTAAAAACAAACAACTGGATCATGTCAGTGGACTGCCAGAACCAGACAAGATTCGAAGCGGTGAACCAAAGTTAGACATTAGGCAATGCTATCAACGATTACTCTCGTACCAAACGCTAACGTTCAGATATTCGTAGCTGGAGTGCGTCATACATTGAAGGAATGACTATAGTTGGGCACTCGGGCACCTTGTACACTCAAATATGTGTTCAATTTGGCGATGGATCCAAATGAATAAGTAGCAACAGTATTATGAGGGGAACCGAGTAGTCCGCAAAATGGCATTACGATCAAGCAAACAATTTCCTAACATGTGCACGATTCTGTCACTGTTTGGGTATACAAAACAGAGATGGTAACAGATGAGAAAGGTGAACTCACAACAGTCCAACTGCTAATTATGGCTGCCTTATTTGGTGCATCACATCAGCAATCCAATGGGCGAGCTTGTCGATTGTAAGACTCCGAAAAATGACATGACAGTTCAATTCAACCACGTTAAAGATTTGGATACCATACACCTAGAAAGGGCTCTCTCGCTTTCAACGAACAGGAGGAAAAAGCAACAGCCAGGAGTTACGAAACAGAAAAATAATCAACAAGGCCCAGCAACTTCGCACAAATCGGACATTTCAATCTGAATGAAAAATCTAGATCACGACGTAAACTGTTAAAATTGCAATAACAAAAAAAACATTAGATGTATCAACCTCGAGATGATCCGAAAATAAGCATTGCTGCCCAAAAGCTATTGAAGTAAAACTTTAAAATGAGATAACAATGGAGATATATGAGTAAGTACGACTGCCCTAGAGTCACACGGGTCAGAATTCAGCAGCCAGTCAGGCTAATGACAAGTGCTGTTGACCTCGAAGGCGCGCGAAAAACACCGAGGCCTATTGGGCTAATCTTCGGCGAAAATCGCAACCAAATGTAGGAAACTGCCAAGACAGTGATCATGATTACCTAATCTGCTCAGTCAGAAGATCAACACAGGGCCATGAGAGATTCAACGTTTTGACGAAACGCTTCTCAGTAGACAGTACAGGAGAAGGTAGGCAGATGGCGATAGATTCCTAGGTTGTCAACAAGCACACTTTGACCTGTTTTGATTGTAAACCACGGACTCGATAGATAGGACGGAATGGGTCTGAGATTGATTGAATGGATGGACTCTATAAAGTGTACGACGATTGAAGATGAACAGGATTTTGTGAAGCCACGAGCTGGTCAGACCGGATGATGCTACCGAATGTGTTCAGATACTCGTCACATTGTGCGACCTATGTAGCCCGTTCCACCGAAACAAACGAAATGGTATACACAGTAAGAGACAGCATGAACGAGCAATAGATCTTTCAACCGAGGGCTCAAAATTGGTATGGACTTAAACCGCCAGCGTGATTTGTCTGCAAAATAGGTCTTGCTTGGGGCTATGCTGTTTGCTACTTATATTTCCTGAGGTACTATCGCTCTTAAGAGGCGGTGAAATGTAGACAGGCTTTTTGTCCGTGGTGTGCAGTTTGTTTAATTTCGTGCTACTTAACGTGTATGCCTGTGGATAGTCTGCTCTGGATAGCCATTTTTAATGAATAAGTCAAATATGAATTGTCTTTTTCTCTGTAAAGTATCACTCGGACAGGATTCTATAGTTCTATCGACCAGACATTGAATGACCCTTAAGCATCAAAGAAATAACTCTCTGTCGCCATAAGTGTCTCAGATTAGTGGTCACCGCCCTAGCATTGAAAATACACGCTTCCATTTTATTCCTTACACCTCCGCTGCCGCCGCTAATGCTTCCCAGGTACACAAACCAGTCAACAACCTCTACTGCAAATTAACTGGCTCACTCGTAATAAACCATATGCAGATGACATAATGTATGTAGCGGATGAATCAGCAAGCCGCAGGGTAACACTATAGTGGCTCAACTTAGCCCATACGGTTATTCGTTTTGTCACGAAGCTTGAGTCACTCAAAGGTACCCCGTTTTTAGACTTATTCCTGCTCCACCGTTAGGAAGGGACAATACAAAGACAGTTAATCGGGGCCGGACAATATACGAAATTTTAGTGTTGCACAGAAAATTAACCTCATTCGATACCACACCGACTTTGAGCCCTCGGTTGAAGGATCTATTGCTCGTTCATGCTGTCTCTTACTGTGTACATCATTTCGTTTGTTTCGGTGGAAAGGGCTACATACGTCGCACAATCATCATCATCATCATAGAAAACAATACATCAATGGTTCACACTGATGCCTAGCTGCCACACAACCACGAAGAAAGAAAGGCGAACCCTGTTTAGGAAGAGAGAAGAAAAAAAGGGAAAGCGGAGGGGACCTAATCACTAAAAATAGCTACGTCTATATTCAAACATACAACATCAAGGCGCCTACACCTTGCAAACAAACAACCGAGCTGTAAGTCTCACAATACGACGAGCATCTGAACACATTCGGTAGCATCATCCGGTCTGACCAGCTCGTGGCTTCACAAAATCCTGCTCATCTTCGATCGTCGTACACTTTATAGAGTCCATCCATTCAATCAATCTCAGACCCATTCCGTCCTATCTATCGAGTCCGTGGTTTACAATCAAAACAGGTCAAAGTGTGCTTGTTGACAACCTAGGAATCTATCGCCATCTGCCTACCTTCTCCTGTACTGTCTACTGAGAAGCGTTTCGTCAAAACGTTGAATCTCTCATGACCCTGTGTTGATCTTCTGACTGAGCAGATTAGGTAATCATGACCATTATTTAGGCAGGCATCCTCATATTTTGTATAATCGACTGTAAGGTGATACGTAAACGCAAATTGTGTCCACCTTACTCTGATGTTGAACCTTTTTCCATAGACCAATAAAAATCAGCCATGTTTTCGCTGATCGGCAATCTAACAAGCATTCATCGTGGTGGCCGGAAGGGAAGGTGTTGCAAACGGTACTGAGGTAACGAACAGCAGATTCGGAGAAAATTAGCTTCATCGGTATCATACATGCCGGAGATTGGAGCCCAATACTAACCGTCCGTGCGAACCTGCTTCGACTCCTTCTGAGGTCGCGGCTAACAAACTACAACATGACTGATAGGTTTAAACTAAACTAACTAACTAACCACGAACCAGTGCTCTAGTAGATATGTGTCTAGATCACCACTAGAATACTTATTCGCAGATCGTCAATCCGGTTCACGAGTGTGTGTGACATTAATAAGGTTCAAATGATGAGAAGCAAAAATCTTCAAACAGTTACCAACGCTTCCCTGATCGTCACTAGAATCAAAAACATACAAGACGTGTTCGATTGGCAACAATTAGCCCTAGACCACTCATCAGAAACCATAACACTCAACCAGAAACGTTGCCCCTGTCTAATGGAGCTGCGGTGTACGAACAATGCAAACAATGTACCTGAAACGGGCAATAGAACTGCAGTGGAGATTGCGTGGTGTTTAGGTACTGTTGCTGTTGTTCCGGAGATAAACCACACCACAAACGGTGCATGATCTCGTTCATTTCGGGGCTGACAGCAGCTGATTGATCGATTGTGTAGTCCTGTAACAGCCGCAGTGCAACAAAAATATCCTGTTCGGTCCGCCCGGAACGAAGTTGGCCCAACCACAAGGCAACGGAAGCAAACAGTTGTGGAACAGACAGAAATGAACCAGCGTTTGCCTCAATGGGACAGGATGAGTCATGCATCGGGTAGCATTTTTTTAGTAAGAGGAGCTGGAGTACGAGTGGCTGCAAGGAGGAAGAGGATAATGAGGAAGCTAGTGAACAGAAACCGTTCTGAGACAACCTAAGTGCAGACGAATAGACAGATGTCCCTTAAAATAAGATCAACTAAGTTTGCTGTTCTTAGGAGGTCAACACAATTATAACAACAGAAACACACCAAACGAATGTGATCGAAGGAGTGATAAACATTGGGAAGCCACACTGGTTTGTTGTTTAGATGAATGGAGGTGGGTAAGTAACTACGGTTACCACTCTGCTACAGGGACATCCTTTTCAGACGAGGAAATCAGAACATCAAACATTCATGAATGTATCATCCAACCATCCAGTTGAACGACAGTCAACAAGATTACCTGAGATGAATTTGAAATTTGATGTAAAAAAGAAACTACTCTTACAGTACGAGATATTTGATGTCGCGCGGTAAATTGAGTCACAACTTGATCAGATTCTGCCAAGTTACCTGTAATCAGAACAGTCTAACTTAATGGCTGCAAAACGTAGCTGCTAACGGGCGAGGATGTCAAATGTGCTGGCATAGAACGTTTACTTTCAACCTCACGCATTAGCTGGTACACTCGAGCAAGAGGCGAGTAAGGTGTGAGGTGAGTTTTTGGCAATAAATATCACAAAATTCTAATCATCAAAATCTTAAAAATGCAGACAAAGACGCCCAGAAGATTCCTTGAGATTGTCATGTCATCGCTTACCACGTACACTTCGCTGAGCTCCAAGATCAGCCTTCAATGGCTGAGGGAAATGAAAACGATAATTAGTAAATTGGGAAACGTAGTTCAAGTTTGCCTTCCAGAAGGAGAGTCCTCTAATCCACCTAGCCTTTGGCTAGAGACGTTACGAGACGGCTTGGAATCGGATCCAATGACGCGAGTTTGGACGGTTTCGTAGAGTCATTTATGGGGAATGAACGAAGAATGAATCAATACAATGACAGCTAGAAAGAACCTACCTTTGCAGATGCTGACTTACATTAACATGATACACAGCTGTTGGTATGTGATCGTTTATTGCTTACAAGATGTGTGAACAGAGTACCTTAGGAATTGATTGCAATAGGTTATCTCCTCCATCCTCTTTTCCTATTGACAGAGGTGTCTATAGTTAATCCCAAACCGTGATTCGTAATCGGTGTTATAGCGTCTCGTGTGCCTTCAGGTTTTACACCACAAAGTGTTTACTATCTTGCTACACACAACGTCACACGTGAGTTCGATACTTTCAGGCCATCCAAAGTACAACAAAGGCAGCCGGGGTTCGAACTCGCAATCATGCAGTCAACAGGCGACGTCATTAAGTTATCGCATCACGGCTTGCTCTGTCAGGGTACTGCTGTTCTTTACACTGAATGGTAATCGAAGATCCCGACAGAAAAGTTCATAAAACATACAGTTGAATGTTCGTATGGCGAATCCAATCAACGCATCTTTTGGCGTAACACTGAAGCTTCGTCATTGGAACGTGGCCACATGCAAGCAAATGTAATTCAAACAGAAGGGTCGCCAGCTCTAAAAGGATGCAACGCTTTGGAAGAACCACATCAGGAGAAAGCCAAAATGTGATCCGTTTGCTTGATTAACACTTCTCCTAAACACTTTTCCGGACTCTGAAATTCCGGATTATCACACCTCAACAGGCTATTGTGTTGACATTTTTTTTATCCAGTAAACCATGAAAATGCACTACAAGTATTCAGTCTCCCTATATCCTTTATACACACAAGACTTGTTATTCTCACTCCAACTGGCAGCAAACGTGTTTGGGTAACTTTTCGCCAAAACATTTAGCGGAAAAAACTGGCAAATACCCGAGGATGAGTCGTGTGTTACACGTGCGATCAACACTAATGCACTCATCGATTGTCAGCAGAGCAACGGAGAAAAATCCGAATCTATCCGGAAGTTGAGCAGTAACAGCACTCACCAGCAATTGTGCGCCGCGACATTCTTCACGTTTCCTTAGAGCGTTCATCTCACACCAAACTCGGATCAGGCCGTCCAAACTACCAGCCAGCACGGCACATATCCAAGCAGCCCCGTACCGGTCATCTGAGCACAAGGATGACTCGATGGTGTTGTCGATCAAACGATTCAATAGTAGAGCTGTGAGCAAGAGAACGGGCGGCGAAAACAGACATATATGCAGGGAAGCAAGCACGGTGCCATTAGTGAAAAAACACATTTTGTGGCCTCTGAGAAACAACGACGAACTAATCTAGCAAAAGTAGTGAAGTATGTGTCGACCAGCAAGATCAGAGGCAAACGAAAATGCTCACGAGAAAATAATCAGGACAATGCAAACTAGCGTTTGAAACTCCCTTAGTGACCGAAGTGGCTCAATGCTGCTGACAAATCCTACTGTTTTCCACAGTGCAAATCTTTAGCATAATAAGATATTTACTTCATGTCAACAAACGACTCCATACTGCTTACGCATGTTGGTGAAAGGATAATTCCTGGATATGATATACTATTTCATCAACGATTGTATAAGACGGCCCAGTGAAGATAGAGAATAAGTTTGATACATGATCTTGGTTAAATCCGTTTTACTAATAAGCAACAGGGGATTTTCCATACTCAAATCTGGTCATTGATTTCATAGTACCATCGGCTCTTCAGCTAAACCCTTTTGAAAAACACCAAATTCGAGTTCTGCCCCTGTTCACGTTAACATACATGTAGATAATCGGTCTCACACAAAGTGCTTATGGGCGATTCACACTAGTAGAAATCCCGATAAATTATCAGTAATCAAAACTTCCTGCTTAACACTGTTCAAATGAAACCTGGGAAGTCACAGTCATGGAGCCCACAAGTGGAGTTACCAGGGCGTATAACTGGACAATATGAGCATTACACATTGTAAAAAGTGGTTGTGTTTATAGGTAACTAAAGACGTTGCAAACGGAAAAGCTAACCAAACGTTATTGGTCAAATACTAGACCATCCGCTCATTTAAATATGAAATTGACAACGGTTGCTTTGAAACCGGTTTTCCACACCTGCCTCAGGTGTACGTGTGGCGCAAACTAATCATGAAGCATCCAGAAGGTATAAAACAAAGGGATAAACGTGTGAATTCTTTCACTGGGCATTACAGAAAACATCAGTAAAGCTTCCACACTACAATGGGTAGCTTTTATATAGATAACTAAGGTTGATAAACAGAAAATCATCGACACCCTCATGAAATAAAACAGTCGATCATTTCTACCATGAGTTTGAGTTCAAGAAATAGCCGAGGCTAACAAGCTATCGAAAATCGATCAGGAAACGGTGGGGATCATCATGAATTAAGTTAATCGGTGGATACATACGATTCAGAATGTACCGGCATATCCAAGGTTGAAACAACCTGCCAGTTCTGTCTCTATATGTTTAACAGTAATAGTAGGTGCAGTCATAAATTGCACGGACTTGAGTTATCCATGACAGGAACACAAGTTCTTTGATCATGTAACAGTAGGTTCATCACTTATAAAACCACCTAAAGGTTCGACATTTTTGAATATATCGACTGGATTTTTGCAAGAGAATAAAAAGTAGCAACTTTCGGTGCAGCAGAGGATTTGCCACAAAATGAATTGAAATAATATCAACTAATGAGAACGGTTAAAAATGGCCATCTAGTAGTGTCATCATTACCTACCCATTGACGTCGCCGCCTAGAATTAAGAAGGTACATAACCTTTATCGAGTTTTGGAACTTAAATATACACGTTTACTAACCGGTTCATAGAAATTTGCAGTTATGTCAAGAAAATCGTTGAACGTGCTGAATAATCCTCGTCAGCTGACCATCCAATAGACTGTTGCGGTAACACGTGTGGATAACAGTGATAAAATCAAGATAAGACCACCGAATGTTTAAAGAATTCACGATCCGCGAATTCACGATCTTTGACCAAGAAGTGTCTCCTCCCTCCCAGAAGGGCTATTCATAACATGTGGTGTTAAGTATGAAGGCTTGTTCAAACTAAACCCCATAACCAAGTAAGGTTGATTGACCTTGAAGCGCCGGATTTCCCACGTCTCGAAACCTATCACGGGGGAAATCTTGAAGTGGTTATTCAAACTCACGAACTGTACTGAAGATCAAAAAAGGTATGATACAACATGAAATAAAGAAAAGAAGTTTGGTGAACATGATGAACAGTTTGACAGATTTGATGATTTGGAAGTGACCCAACTGCGAAAGGTCTGGACTTCAACTGGATTCGAACCAGCGATAGAAACGGCACGTCCGGACGCGGAAAGTGCCCTACCAGCCGAGCTACGAAGACACGTCGGAAGATCACAAAATTTAAAGTTGGACTGCGTTATCCACCCGTCCCACTGTCTCATATGGAATCCACCAAGTGATCCAATAGATTGACGGCCCAAGTGGGTGTTCAAAATTAGTTCGGGCTGGGATCCACCAAGGAACATTGTTGCAACTACACTGTTGCCGCGGGTTTGAATCTAGCCGAAGTCCTGACTTTCCGCCATTAGATCTTTTCTAAAAACACCACAAGCAAAATGGCTGTCCATAAGGAGTTCAACGGAGGAGAAATCGACCTCAGCACCGTTTCCGAATAAACAACCAAACCGCTTGATTGTTCAATTTTGTGACTTCAACTGGATGAGAAATCCTAATCATGGGGTGACCGATTGGAGTTAACAGGACGGTTATTGTGTCTCCTGTCAAAATGCCTGGATGACCTGACCATCACTTAAAAAAAGAATGTGGCTAAGCGTTTGCATATGATAACTCGGCAGTGTCCAACATGAGGTCAATGGCGCAGTGGTCAGTGATCCCAAGCGTAATGACACGCATTACTGACGAGCTTAAGAAGTGCGAAACATAAATCTACGGCTGCACTTCCAAAGGAGACTGACTGCAGAACCGTAAGGGAAAAACCGTGACAAACAATGTGATGTTCGGTGTAGACCCATGAGATACAAATGTTATGGGTAAACAAATTTCACATCACAACAAAAAACCAAACACACTTACTACATAACTGTCGGAAAAGGGGTTGATCACGTGACCCTGGGTGATTGATAATCACGACTAAGGCTGTGGGCCAGTCGTCCAATGGCCACTGACTGATTACCGTGGTCCAATCGCCTTGCAGTAGGCCGGTCAATAATAGTGTGACACAACGTCGAAGCGCTTCATAAGGACCACCCAGACGAGAAACACGGTCCAGGTTAGAGAGCAGATGCTGTTGTATTTCTGTGTAGAGTTCGTTTTGTCCGAAATGCGCACACAACAGAACAGACAGGGCACTCAATGGAGAAATTCCAGGGCATGGAAGAGCGGATAATGTGCTGAAACACAAACAGGAGGAAAAGTGGATGGTCTCATGCAAGTGGCCAACTGGTGTATTACTCATTACCTCATTACCCACGGGAGTTTCAACTGTCAGGATATGCCGTTTCCGCTACTTAAAGGTCAATATAACTATAATTGCTCCATCAACTACAGCCTGCTTTCTATGGAACACGAGACTATATTCAGACCCACGTTTGCCATTTAAGTTCTCAACCTGACCCGGTTATAATGTGAGAAAGCTGTAATCTTGGAACATGCGCTGGAGCCTGACTCAAGCTTCACTACCTTTCGAGTTGCGTGTATTATATTCGTTGTACTGCTGTAAGCCAAGAAGGCGAGTGACACGAACGCTGGCTGGCCGGTAAATCCAAAGGCAGGTATCGCGTTATACACAGTAACATACAAAGATACACAATTGCAAACTACAGCACGAATAAAATGGTCAAACTCAGATCTGAGGTAACGCGAACTTCGTGAGCGGAAAACACTGTATCATACTTCATTGCATTGAAAATTTTCTCATTACACTTATTCCCATAAATGCACTCGAAGAATGGCTTACGAATAGTACACCACACTACAGGATCGTTCTCTTGCAATTTATCGCTGGCGATAAAGTTGCTGAGAGATTCCTCTCCAAGTCTACTCATCCTCTGTGTTCTGATCAGCTTCAACCCAATCACGTTTCTTCCACGCGCTGAAAATGTTTACTGTCATTTGCACGTACAACGTTGTGCAACAAGTCAGACAACTCCCCACCTCGTACATGAATGACTCTGATGAGATTTTTCACATTTCATTTCCATGTAAACATTTGTCTGTTTTGGTTTTACATCCAAACTGAATAGTTACAAATCAACTGTACGGAGTTTTTCTTGAATAAGCCCAACATCACTATGCGCACAGAAGTTCACATCGCGGTCATTCCAGTAATAGGTATGCATAGAGATATGAGTTAACTTTGAGATCGAAGGTGAATCCTCAAAATGACTCCATTGTAACTGGCTTCAATACCATTTGGATTGATAAAAATACGGTGAAGAAATTAGGAAACCTAGAAACTTCTGGTGGTCGGAGACTTTAGAAGAAATGCCAGCTGAGCAGAATCAGTGAAGTGAACGATGCTGTTATGTGACTGAGTCGTCTGTGAAATAACGAAAAATAACGAAGAGAATAGGGGACACAACGGACAGAAGTCTCCTTTCACATGCTGTCTTACAGATAAAGCTCCGCTGCTGGACCGCAAGATGCCATGTTGATGAATGTTTTAATTCGGACAGGAAGGTTTGGTGAATCGAGTTCGCTACTATTTCCTCTATATTATGGCAAAGTTAAAACAATATTCACAGGGTTATGCGGTAGCAGCAAACTGGCAACACACCGTTGTCGACGTTGGTGATGACATTAGTGAAAAAGCAGGGGCTGCAAGGGATGACTTTTGGTAATTGGGAAATAAACTAACCTGTGCAAACACAGACGTATAGTAGATACCGAGTCCGCCGTTACAAGCGCCAATTTCAACGCATTCAGATGAACGAATGCAACGTCTTGCGCTGTAAACAAACATAACGATAAACGAGGACACAACAAATAAATTAGGACTCACATGGGTCTAATACGAAAACAGCTATCAATCTACTTTATCACTCAATGACACACTTGAAAAAACGATGGGGAAAAGCGGATAAAGCAACAACGAAGGCCAATTCTGCAGAGGTCAGTGGAGCTGAGGTCATAACTACTAGGGGAGCAGTATAAGTGTAGCGCATCGACTAGACTAAGGAACAGGTGGCATACTTCGAAAAGGAGTCGACAATTGGACGGTGCAATCAAGTATGAACGAAGAGCAGTTTGTTCCAGAGAAGCCACACCATTGGTTTAGCATCACGTTCATGTGACAGCTAGCAGAGTGAAAAACTGTGTACAAATGTGAAACTATGGCTTATGGATGTCACCCTACTATCACTTGCCGCATGGTTGTCTGTTGGTACGGCGGCAGACACTTCGATATTGCAGGTTTCAGTCTGGAGATACAAAAATCGGGTTTTTTTCGTTTTAGGACTGAGACATTTTTCCTTTCTTATAGTTGTAGGACACTGGGTCATCAATATGAAACACCAATGTGCTACAATTGATTATGATAAGACACTTGTTACCGATTGTGCGGGGCCGATTTGCCGATTGGAACATTTCACCTCCACGTTCTCTAGTACAACTAAGCGATTCTCGCCTTCCGAACACTGAGGATCACCATCACTTTTGATTTGTTCCGTACTGTTCACTGACACCTCGGAGTGGCAACAAGATCGAGGATGTCGCCAGCGAAGAAACAGTTAACTTAGGTGGTCAGGATGGGTACAGCAAACTAGAAAACTACCGCGCGATGCTCGCGCACAAATCAACAATCCACCGACGGTGATGGCGTCCTCATCAAGAACCATC
The DNA here is from genome assembly GCA_014338405.1 of Paragonimus skrjabini miyazakii. NCBI lineage: Eukaryota > Metazoa > Platyhelminthes > Trematoda > Plagiorchiida > Troglotrematidae > Paragonimus > Paragonimus skrjabini miyazakii. The sequence continues at coordinate 107,592 of JTDE01001746.1, read as the reverse complement.
ACGGCGGAATTGTGCACGAATTTACGGCTGGACAATAAAGATCCGAATCAACACAAACAATAGTGATATCGCGCACATCTCACTCGGTGTTGCTAATCTTGTTGAAACATCGGGTTTCTTAGGCACTGCTCTCCTTCGCTGGGTTGTCTAGTACAGCCGGTTCTTCAGCTCTGCACAACAAGAAGAAAATATCTCCTAATGTGTCGCACTAATCGGCGCGTCGAATGTTTAAGTACCGCAGTACCACTTGACAAAGTTGTCAAGAGTTTTCATTTTGCGCGGACAAACGTACAAATAACGTCGTCAACAAGTTGCTGAACTCCGACGAAGCATAGTTCACATCAAAATCAATGATCAGTGACAAAAATGAAACCCATAAATCGAAAAGGTGAACTCACATTCCTTTGATTGACATAGGCAGTGTAGTTCGGAGGGCAATACGGGTGACTCAGCTGAGAGCGCCTGGTCTATCATACTGCGAACAGTCTGTTCATCGAACCCCAGCAAGCCAGACACAACGGACTGTATTTGATCACCGGATTGAAGACGGGCCTGATCACCGAAAGGGGTAGGTAAATAGAAACACGGGCAACATTCATGAAAAAATGGTTATACAGACGCTGTGAGTAGCCTATTTTATTGGTCACACTAAGGATTACCTGCCAATTCGTATAAGTTCACTTCATATGACGTACTTTGTAGTGATAAGATGAACTGGGTCGATTACTTACATCACCGCTTGTGTTAATTGTCTAACAGTCCCGCCACATCGGCTGTAAGAGGATTCAATTGGACAAACTCCGTGAAAAAAGTCAACAGAAAGTTGGCTACACGACCAACCTTGCATGTTACGAATGCACAAAGGTGCAGTATCGGGTCCGTTGTAATAAGCAACTGATCGTGAAAATTCGTAGAATACGAACCAGGTTAAAACAGATGAGCCACAAACAAAATTAAAACATTACTGATGAGTAGTCGAGGATTTGGTTGATTTCAAGTTGAACATCACCCACAATTGATCGCAGCCGTCGCATTCCCATAGACTTTCCAGTCGGTCCCTTTCGAAAAGAAGCACTAGACTCGAGTTTCGCTCTCATTAAAGCTCATCAGTAGTGCGTTCACATATGATAATTCGGTCGTGCCTAACGTGAGGTCAATGGAGCAGTGGTAGACACGGTTGCCTCACGAACAGCGTGGCCGTGGTTCTAGTCCCGGCAATGGCGAGCATATGCACTACTGACGAGCTCTAATGAGAGCGAAACTCGAAAGGGGCCGACTGGAAAGTCTATGGGGATGCGACAGCTGCGATCAATTGTGGGTGATGTTCAACTTGAAAAGTAAAACCCACACGAAATGCAAAATTTTTGGAACCAAAAGGACTCGCTTGTTTTTATGATGTCCCATATCTATGAAACAGCCTAAGAGATATAAATGAAACAGATACTGATCAGTGTGCCAGATTTTCCTGTATTGTAATTCGAAAAGTGGCAATCGTCAACACTAGCCGATCGATATTTCTCACATTATAACTATCATCATTTATAGAGTTCAGCATCACCGGTGAGTACTATGGCTCGAATTACCGATGATCTGGGCAACAGTTTGGGAAGCTCCAAATGTGATGAAGAACTAAACGAAAAACGAGACGTTAAGTAGAATTTAAAACCCTACACACGTATGTCTGCCGATGAGTACGACACTGCCATGGCTGACATTTTCGACCAATAGTGCGGATGGCCAGGAATTTCCAAACCTTGCAGGCGACACTTACCCAAGTTATGTCGCGGGAACTTGCTAGCCCGTTGTCGGACCGTCGTGTTGTTCACACAGTCAGCCTGCTACTATGACGAAGACAGCTGTAATCTAATAATGAGTGTGTATACCTACGTGATCATATCACATCTGATGAAAAAGAAGTGAGAGCACAAACGTAGTCTAAACCACTTATTTTGAGCAATAACCCGACGTCTTCCCGACACTATAAACGAACGAGAGTAACAAATGCACTGTATGTTTCTGTTATCTTAATAAGCACATCGTCATCAATACTACACGCCAATGAGATGACATTACTCAGGTAAGTGGAACGAGCAGCAGTCTCAAGCGGCCTGGCTGCAACGACAAACAGGATTATGGCCAGCTCAATCATGTAAACGCAACATATTGAGGCGTCGTCCGTGTAGCGAACATCAGTTAGCCTACTACCTGGAAGAAGTTCCACTCCGAAGTCATCCAGATCATCTAGCGTTCCCTTCACAATGCTAATCAGCATACAGTTGAAGAGGAAGGGGAGATCAGATATTTCAGTCGAACGCTATTACGAGTGGAGGAGGCTCGAGATGACTGCCCATAAATGAGCAAACCACACACAGAACGGGCACACAACACACATACTTCACTGGGAATTCTCCATGACGGAAGCAGTCTCAGAGAGCATGTCAGGTAACCGCAGTATTAGACTCGCATACACTTTGGATAGGAAAGAGGCAAGCGTACCACAACCGTGAGTGTCCCATAAGTTTCTCATTTTTCTTGAATATGTGGATGACCGTTGATAAGCATCAATCGCGGGGCACTCCTATAGTCGCCCATAAGGAACTGAGAAGAGTGGATAGCTCGGAGAACAACTTTGCATCGCCATCATTAAAACGAACTACCTTATTACACTTCAATAGCTTGAAGCTCTGAAGCCACTTTGGATTCCGACGGAAAATACCATAACCAGTAAAATAAGCTTTGTTATCCAAAGCTGAACGAGTTGGTTCAGGCTGGTTGAACTGTTTCTCCAAGTGTTCAGCTGCTGCATCGCCACTGCTAACTGTAAATATGCTAGCCACCTTTTTGCGCATGGCCTCACTAACACCTTGCCGACGGTCAGTGCAATCACGAATAACAGCAAACGCCACCTGGCTATTTCCCGATAAAAATGCTCTTTCTATCTCTGTAGAACAGTCGATCAAGTAAACCTCAAGGCCTTCCAGCAGACTCTTCGTAAGTTTGAGTTCACAGAGGTGTACAACATCAGCAGTAAATGGAACCAGTATATGTTACTTCATAAGCTCTGTTGAATCAACAGTGATTCATCTCCGCCGTATCTGCAGTGCTCCTTTAGAACTGATCCCTCTAGAAGAGGTCTGCATAATTATGAATATTCATGGTTGTATGTGAGCTAAGATACTGCCCGAAAGCCCAGAACTAGACAGGAAAACATTGATGGTTCTCAACCAAAACCTTTTGTTCAGAATCACATCCAATACCCAAATGAATCTGGCAAACAATAAACAACTACGCAATAGCAAAAAATAGCAACTAGGGTAGCCAAAAAATAATGACATCACATACTTGCAGCACCATCCAGGGATTAATGCACCGATCCGCACTCAGCCGAATCGAGGGCGGTCGACAAACTTGTTTGAGGTGGTCGCACACGTCAACCAACTCTGGAGATGCATGGCTGACCGTTTCATAAAGCCAATCGATCATAGCATGCATCAGTTCGGTCATGTTAGCGTACGACGGCGGAACAGTCAATAACCCGGCGATGGGTTGCATATCCGTGGCATCGACCCACTGTAGATGCACAATGGGTGTTTGATCAGTCCCGGAGGGTGACCGACTGGACACGGAAGAAACACCAGAGACAACATCGCCACTAGAGCTCAGCGCGGTGTGGGATTGATTCAGAGGAGAACGTGCGCGTCCTGATGTCAATTCACGGTTCATGGAAAATGAAATCAGGCGCCCACCGAACTGCGCGTGCGAACGAGGTGTACAGCACCGGAAAAAAATGCATGAGAACAGATTAACACCGTTACCTTCCTTACGAACCAGTTTGTTTTCAAATTCCCCTAACAAAATAGGACCACCAGATAAGGAATTTTCAAATGAACACAACAAACGCCTCGATCCAAAAGGAAGATACAGGTTCGATCACGAATCGGACTGAATGAGACATTAAAATTCGGTTCCACCTAACTTTGTTTTGTATCATTAAACGAAACGTTCCTTGCATGTAAAACCGTTTCATGCTTCACTTAACATAAAACGATCTGGGAAACGGAAGAGTATTCATAAGAAAACTACACCTCATTACTAAATGGAAGTGAAGTCCCAAGCAAGTAAAATGTTGATAAATTGTCGAAGTTGTTCTACCTTTTATAGCATTGTCTAATATTCCGTGATCCATCACACAGACCCAAGTTGAACCGCTCACTCTGATTACTTATCAGCTGTTAAAACTAACTGAGAAATCTAAATTACGGGACGATCGATTAGGATTAGTTACAAAGCGACCTATCCGAAATCATCAGGCAACTCAAACATTATTCGATTCTCCGGCGTGCGTGGGTGCTGATGAGACCCAACTAGGTTGAAACAGCTGTCCATCACTTCGCTCGTGGTCACTGGGACTAACTGTTTGCAAAAACCTTTCTCAACCCCTTCTGGGGTCATGGTGGATGCTCGTTCGTTTGTAGGCCAACCACAAAAATCCGCTGATCGATTTCAGCCTATGAGTGAAAAGAAGTGCAACAGCTGAGGAAATTAGATCGGCTTTTTGTTTGGTCAAATATCTCGTGTCTTCTTTCAGTGTGATCTACAATCTCTCAGACATGTTACGCATGCTTCGAACGAGAATCCTTGACTGGAGAACTTACGATGTTTCGCCTATACGTGTTCAATCGTTTACCTATTCAATCAGCCCTATGCATGTAACTGACAGGAAGAAACAAAGCGTTGCACAAACACGCATCGTACGCAACAAGCCTGGAATTCTTCAGTCTTAGGAGGATACAAATGCCTTAAATGCTGTTGTCGTTTTATTCACGTGGCGAATGGATACCGTGCCGACGAACTCTTTAGTCATTTTAACGGTATACATACCAATGCACATCTGCTACCCCTCGTGACAGAAATAATTGAGTTAAAAATGGATAACAGACCGTTAAGTTAACCAAATATTGCTGAAGATAAACGTATAAAGCAAGTTTATTAAAAGAGAAACGCGGACGCAAAGGACAGTACAAACATCGGCCCTGAAAAACGAACGAAACATCAGGAGAAGAAAGAACTTACAGCAAAACTGGCCCCGCATGGTACTTTCATCCATCGTGGAGCGAGCCGAAGCCGTGGCAGAGGCTACATAAACGAAAATTATAGTAACCAGCTTAGCAAGCAAGGTTATCAGAAAACAAAAGAAAACCAGATCGGTTAGTAGACAACAGGGAATGCTTTTCCAAAATGCAAGATTAGCAAGAACCTGAACCTGAACCCTTCCTTAGTAGCGGCATGGTAGAGCCAATGTATAAGTTCGTCTGTCTCACTGACCTACAAACAATGGGAGATGTCGTACATTTTTAGATGGAAAATGATTGTGAGGGGATTTGGACAAGAACGCTCCTCTGATTACAGTTACTCAGACGTTGGTTGCTGTCAGGAGAGTAAAACTTAATTACAAGAAGTGTCTGCCATATAGGCGATACCAATTTCAGACAACGAACTACAAAACAATGATGTAGTACGTAAGCTAGATCGCGAGTTTGAGCTCGGAATGATGCAGTGCAGTAACGACCAGTCCCAACACACGATCACCCGTGTGTTGCATTTTAACATTGGTCTTGAAATGCAACTGCAGTAAGTAGCAAGTACTACACTGACCGTAAGTAGGCCAGGGAATACGAGGATTAATGGATCCACTGTCATACCCCTACTCTGTGAACACGAATGGGAGTTGGATTTCAGCTTCCGATTCTCATAAGGGTATGTAATACTGATGAGTAAGTATCCCGAGTCTATGATGTTTCTGTTAGGTATATCGACTGCATCATTAGCGAATTTCTACATTTACCAGTTTATAACAGCCGTGAAGCTTTGCGGAAAGTATTGTGGTTCGGGCTGCCATTCATAAATAAAGCAAAAGAAGAAGACAAAAATATGATAAAGTTGAAGATCGAAAAATTGAAGCCAGATAGAAGAACTAATAATATTGCGGATGCATGCATGCTATTGATCGCGGCGCGCTATCATCTCGGATAGCGTTTCTAATCAGTAAGCTGTGACCACAACCGGGCAGGCGATACCTGTCCACTTTACTCAACGGAACAGTCAGTGCCTTTATACATCACGACTATGTCGTTGCCTGACCACCACGAAGTTTTATCCAACCATTGATGGCCACATATAGGTACAGCAAAAGCTCAGCAGGCAAACCGAGTACGTGACCCTGGCTAGTTAAGCGATCAATATCCGGCGTTCTGAAATGCACGCTGGAGAACGGCCGCCTTGCTTATCTCACATGGTGTGAGCTAATAAGCTGAGACACAGATGGTCAAACACATCAAATCTATTTATACCTTGGTCACGAACACGCCATGTTTCCAAATCATACAGCAGAACAGGATGAACACAAAAAATAACATGTCCTTCACTTCAACTACACCGGAAATCTTTCCGATGTCACAAATGACGCGGGCTGGCAAAGGTAACATGTATCTGGTATTCTCGCTGACAAGACGGTGATACCCGAATGAGGGAAACGGTCTACAGTGTAACGCGGAAATAAAGAATATAAGAGTGGGAATGTCGCAGTCATTAAAATGGGCTTTGTGTTTTGAAGATGAATTTTATACACACCGGCTCGGTTCAGTATTGTCTGCCTTCAAAAAGGTTATGCAAAACAATGTCATCCGCACACATCACATCAGCCAACCTAACGCCACGAAGAAAACGAACGCCAAGCTCATCGGAAATCCCAGATTTATCTTTCAGAACGCCATCTAACACAAAATCGAACACGAAAAGGAAGAGATCGTACATTCTTGGTGAGCATTACTGGAAGTAATAAACACGTTAGGCAAGTGTGCATGAACCTTTACTTTGATGGAAGAATGCATGTACCATGAGTTTAACAGATCCATGTATTCGTCTGGAATTCCTTTGTGAAAGAGACAGTTTCGGTAGACGACATGAGCAACAGAATCAGAGGTGGCCTTTAGGTCTGAAGAGATTGTTGGAGCCCCCACCTTGTTACTGTCCCAAGGCGCCTCCGCCGTGAGAAATGGAAAAAAACGAATGACTGCCCTAGTTAGCGGACCCGCTCAGAGCAGCCGAGAGGGTGGTCTTGACTAGTTTTTACCCGTCAGACTTTTTACTCCGTTGTGCCCACTAGTGACCCTAACTACTTTTTTCCGGCAAATGTTCTTCTCTTTTTATGATTCGGGAATGTTCTTTTGGCCACCGCGCACCCGATAAGTACTTTGTCCTTGTCGCCTTGGTCGCACACGTTTTGGGGTGGAACAAAACTCTTTTTTACGCGTCTTCTGGCTTGTATTGAGAGCGAATACGGGGACAGTAGCAGTACTATTCGGGACCGAGATTTCCGTGTTAATCATTACCGGGACGATAATCCGAATTCTGTCAAGCGCATTACGATAGCAAGGACGTATCAGCGTATCGTTTAGGAGGGTTTACAACAGAGATCACAACCGTCAGTCGCTTGTAAAAGTGACCATGCTCCGACACCTATCACAGCGTAAATGTACCGTCAATGAAATCTCAACCAGGTCGGACCCCTGCCTATTCTTCACGCAGCTGACGTTTTTTGGATGAGCCTAGGTGGAATCAGGTCACCGAATAGCTTGGACACAAAAGACACCGGAGTAATACCTCTATGGTTGCCATATAGACTTCAGGTTCCCATTTTGAAGACAGAAATAACTGCTGATCAACAAAAACCATGAGATACATCTTCAATTTCCGAAACCAACTGAAGGTGTTGTTAAGACGGCAAGAAGACATACATTGCGAGATGCAAGCATTTCGTTTATTCTCATCAGTCGATTACATAAAACGTTCGGTTATATAGGTTAAGCGCTTGGTTCTATCGCGTATCCACAACCCCAGGCTGTTGGCATCCTCAGAGGCATTGTTGATCAAGCGTCACGCACCGGCCCTTTGTTGGCAAAAGGTGCTGACGTAATCAATTTCCTTACCGTGGCAGTGAACCCTGATTGCTCCCATGTGATGTTTCGTTCATTTCATTGTTTTGTCGCCAAGCCCTTAACCCATATAACCGAACGTTTTATGTAATCGACTGATGAGAATAAACGAAATGCTTGCATCTCGCAATGTATGTCTTCTTGCCGTCTTAATGAAGGTGTTGTATCACTTCCGATGTCAACCTCCTCACACAACCCTCGAAAAGAGGGGAATTAAAGAGATTTGGTCTGGAAGCATCGTCATGCTTCCGTAATTTAAGTTCAAGGCTACTTCCGCCTCCGATCGACGGTTGCCTGCAATCCAACAACTGTTCACTCGGATCTCGCAGTCTAGGTGGACCAATTGGGGTCAGCTGAATTATCTCCAAGATGTTCAGCTAGCCTGTAATACCGACGTTAAGACAATCATCTCTCTTCAATACAGCCTCACCTATACGGTCTAGATTGTCAACACAACAACGAAACAGGGACAAAACATTCTGATATTCGCAAATAAAAAGGCTTTCGCCTTCTCTTTCAATTGTTCGACCAAGTAATGCACACGCCTTACGAGCAAACTTTTAGTCATTTCGCGTTCAAGTTCTTGCCAATCGCCAAAATAATCAGAGGCGGGGCAGAGAGACGTTTCATCAGGATTACCAAAGTGACAGAAATACACTTATATCGCTACTGTATAACTCCCTCAGAACATAACTCTTTAATGCTAGCCTGCACAGCTGGTGCAATCATCAGCTAGTGTGCAACCAAAACGCTAAATGCATTTTTAAAAGTGGGTTTTCAATGAATTTTTTTTTCAAATATATGGTTGCACACCGGGCCTGACATTCAGGTTACACACGTTTCATCACTGACCAAGGTGACATCGTCAGTAGTTACAGGTTCGACCATGTAAAGTTGACCATGGGGATCAGTGAGGTGAATGCCTATTTTCTTTTATACAGAAGTAAGTTGACCTTTCGACTTGAATTCTGACTAGTTAGTTTCGGTTACTTTTAACCTTTTGGCCGGAACTCCGATTGGTTATTACCTGTTGTTTTTCGATTCGCAGTCCGATTGGTCACTTCTTGCTACTGTCGAACATTGATCCGAAATCTGATTGGTTGATCTTGTTCTTTTGACTGGGTCACTTAATTCTTCGTTCTTGAATTACCACCTGATTGGTTATGTATTGTCCAACTTTGGTCATCGATCCTATTAGTTCAAGCTGCTCCATTCCGTTGTACTATATTCGGAGGTGATAGGTTTCACGTCTCCTCAAGTCTTTGGCTCTCATTGGCACACGGATTTGGTCCGGTTAAGTGCGTTTGTTTGTTCAGCCAGTTTATGAATACCGGGCCTCGAGGAATTCCTTTGCATGCTAGGTGCTTCCCTTAAAAAAGATTTTTGTGGCATTCAGGCTGAATGTGTGCCCAGTGTAGTTACTGTAAGCGGCTGATTATTACACCCAAGACAGGCGGTTTGTCGTCGTTTTCTATTTCCGTGGTAGATTGTGTTGTGAAATAAGTTGTGTGCGTCTTCTAAAATTGAGCGCTCGGTTATTACGAGTGTACTGTCAACACATCGTCTCGGTCTGACTGTGGGCTGCGCGATATCATCCAGCCTCTGCTTGATAGCTTCGGCGATGAGTCCGGACCTCGGCAAACCCAGTAGTTCTTATAATTTGGTCATAGATTTGACCACGGAGTTTGAAGTATGTCTGTAAACAGTTTCATGAGATTGTATGTTTTCCGGTTTAAGAGATCTATTTAGACGAGGTTCCTTCCCCAGCAGTCTTTGCAATGTTCTTTGGCTAAAGTGTGGCTGGTACAAGTATATAGTTTTGCAGCATCAAGCGAATTACTGTTGGTCAGAGACCTGAGGAAACGTGAAACCGATCACCTCCGAATATAGTACAACGGAATGGAGCAGCTTGAACTAATAGGATCGATGACCAAAGTTGGACAATACATAACCAATCAGGTGGTAATTCAAGAACGAAGAATTAAGTGACCCAGTCAAAAGAACAAGATCAACCAATCAGATTTCGGATCAATGTTCGACAGTAGCAAGAAGTGACCAATCGGACTGCGAATCAAAAAACAACAGGTAACAACCAATCGGAGTTCCGGCCAAAAGGTTAAAAGTAACCGAAACTAACTAGTCAGAATTCAAGTCGAAAGGTCAACTTACTTCTGTATAAAAGAAAATAGGCATTCACCGCACCTCACTGATCCCCATGGTCAACTTTACATGGTCGAACCTGTAAGTACTGACGATGTCACCTTGGTCAGTGATGAAACGTGTATAACCTAAATGTCTAGCTCAGCGAACAACTGAATACTTAAACCATCAACCTGCGTTACCACCGCACCAATATTCCAGACAGTCATGAATTCTCTTTCTCAAACTCTTAGATGGATGAGTTATGTAGTAAGAGTGGCAAATAGTTCGCCACGTCATGTGTTCTGAACCGAACTTCCACCTCATTAGTGTAACGCATGCGATGATCAATCAGTGACTTGGAAAAGACGATTACTTGTAAGTGTGCGTTGCGTTTGACCTCCGAGTAGAAGACCTAATGACTCGTTCAGTCCTTAGTTTGAGATGTAAGGAAAGATAACAGCCAATGTGGCTCAATGACATAAATATTGCAGTTGTACAGTTTACTACACAAAGACTGGCAAGGGAAGGAGACAACTTCATACTCGACAGATATTTTGATTGAAAAGTATAAACATCTTGACATTTAATGATTGAGAGTTACATATGCTTCATTTTTTCATCTCTAAATTGGAGCTGTTTTCTTTCATTTGTGTGATTGCACGATAGATAGGCGTCAGTAAAAACTACTGATGTTGACGATAATGATGATAGACGTGGGTCAACAAAAGTAGTTATCTGATTGTAACCTCTGGAACCGAATGGAACAACTTACCAGAAGTACCTGACATTAAATGCTGTCCTATTGTGGACACACATGAGCAACAATCGACAAGAATAAAAACCTACACAAATAATAATCAAAAGCTTAACGTGACGACCGCCAGAAGAGAGACATACCTGAGGTAGATGAGGAAGTGACTTGAATCTTCTTGTGTGCGTTTTCGCATCCATTCCATAATCCCAATCTAAGTGGACACCGTCAGTAATTTGCCCGTTCGTAGTTGCCTGAATCACCGATTCTGTATGTGACCCTGACAGTGCCGGAGTTGAACTACTAGACAGATCAACTTCCTCACCAAATGCTTCTGCAACTTTATGTGATGCGTGCCGTGCTCTGGACATGTGCGCGGATTGCATAGTTTGTAACGTGCGTCCAGATCGCACTGACGTAGTCGGATCCACGCCAGCACATAAATTTATCACGTTAATCCAACCGTCCGACTGAGTAACGCTTAACAGACCGGGCTGAGTGGGGAGCCAATGCACAGATGCATTGCTTGGTATTCCGTTAAGTGAAGCCGCCGTCTGTGTCATTTCAGAACCACCGTCTTCCAGACGCCCGACAAATAAAGGTTGTCGTGAGGCTGTGGAAAGTAGATCCATCATAGCAGTATAGTCACATGAACAGTGTAAAAATTACACAAACGAACTAACCATAAAGCTTGCTTACTAGAGGTGGCAGTGGAATCCGTTTGCACAGATTTGAGTGCCTCTTCAACACTCCATATAACCAGAAAGTCTGCGCTGGTCGGTTCTAAACCTGTACCACATCCGCCTTCGGGTGTAGGCAGTGCACCGGAGGCTGTAAGATAAACCGCGACCAAATCTGAATCATTTAACTGACTCGCAAATTTTCTCATTCGTGATCCTGTCGGGCTGAAGGCACTTGGTGACCACGCCATCGCGTTGATGGTTCCCGCATTCCCCAAAGCAGCCTGGCCAAGTGGACCAGAACTGGACGGTGGCCACCGGGCCAACAGCGCCAACGCATGTTTCGGATATCGTAGGTCCCACAGCTGAACATCCGCGGACGGGTGAGCGGGATCGGCCAGACAGAGTCGAGTGGCTACGTCGGGACTCCATGCCATCAAATGAGGCTCGAACTGTATGGAATAAAGGCAAACGAAGGTGGATAACATCGAACCTATTACTAAGTGATTAGCGGGAATGAGTAAACATGTGAGTGAACAAAGGGCAGGAGTGGCTCATAAGCTAACCACGTACCTTCGAAGTACTTATATTGTCCAGTGTTGGGGAGGAACGACATACTCACCTGCAACAAAGTTAGGTTGATCAACATAAGTAAACCATATTTATGAGATCTTCATCCAAAATGAGACACACTAACGACCAAAACACCCTAATAGTTACCACCAATGATATAGCATTTCCTTAAATGTCCCCATAAGCTGTGTGTTCCCATCCGACGGTATCACTTACCGCAAAAAGTAGACCCTACTTTTGTGTTCCTAAAATGTATCGAGTCTCAAAATTTACGCACAGATGACCTAGCCGACTTCGGACATCCCTGCACAACCGCGATCTCCAAATGCAATGTATGAAGTGTACAAGTTCAAAATTGTTACATACCCTTACTGGGATTTCCGTCGCTTAGTTGATCAGTTACTCTAGAGTTCGTCAGTTTTATGACCTCATTCGTCTGGAAATGGATAAAAACAAACCGCCATTACGCTTCTTCGTTGGAGTCTACTAACGTCATGTTGGAAGCACGAGAATGAAAGTCACAGCTGATTGCATTGTGCGTAATTGCATAACGTGAATTACGATCACCTTTCGCGTTCAGCTTTTGTATGGTGCTACTAAAGGGTGGTTGCGACGATATAGTCACACGCCTATAAGCCGATCAAAGATGAGCTGCTAGTTGCTCAAGTGCCTAGTTGTTCTGGCAACTGAACACACAAATAACTGATTGTGACAGTAAGCGGTCATTTCGGAAGGCGCTCCTGATCAGGGAACAGCCAGGCTATATCTAGTTCGCAAACTCATCAATATCTGACCATTTCACGATTCTATCCAACCGGGTTCAAAGAAAACTATACGATTTCGTAAAAGCTCATCTGGTATACAGGAACTAAATGACTCATCATTTGACCAATTTTCCGGGAGGGATTTGAAATACACAATGACAATAAAACTGGCGTCTAACCTCTGTTGAAATTACATGCCTCCACATGTCAGTTTGTCAAGTCACTAATCTTAGCCAATGACTACCAACCACTTGTTGCGAACATTACAACGGCTGTTTCAAACAACATTTTCGTTACCCACAACTGTCACACGCTGAAATAATCAATTACGAAATTCAAGATGCAGCGATTCGTCAACGAGCTGCTTCTCAGACCCAGCGGAGTCCTGTAGAGCTAATGAGAGGTCAAAAGCATTGTGAAAATGTACGGAAACCCAGGCAGTCTTAGGGTCCCTAGTGATTTTATACATCATCATGGCGTAAGAAGTATGGTTATTGGCCAATATTCGTAGAAGCACAAATATTTTGATGGTTGTTACCAGTATGTAGGCGCGGTGAATCTCAACCACGCAGTCTACTGCCAGATAAAAGACAGTAATTACGAAACAGGTTGAGTGTTTCTGGCAAATTTTGGCCGACAAACACAGAGCTGTTCATTGCAATATCCTTCGCAAACAACGAACACACCTCTAGACAGACAACCAAGATTGGTCCCGATTGTTTGTCGAAATGACACACCTTCCCGATTCCTTTAGAATAGAACCCCCCTCGGAACAGACACTACCAAACTAACTATGCGTCACTTTGGCGCCGCTCGAGTGGATCTCAACGATACTGCACATGTGTAGGTTGTCTAATGACTGACGATAAGCCGAATCGCTTTATTGAAGTTTACCGGAGTCCAACGACATTTTCTTTGCCAGAAGCAGACAGATGCAGGCGTCGCACGTCTATGGTATCAACTAAGCTTTAACTTTTGATATTTGGACGGGTTGGTTTACCAGTGTTACTTAGACAAGTTAACGTTGATCATACATTTCATCGACATCGATCCGTCGTTCACACAAGTCAATGAGACGTGGTCCTACCGACTACACGTTACTGATGAATTCCGCGGTCGTACAGAATCAACAATTACGATTCACCCCTGAAAGTGAGCCCATCCGACAGAAACCCAGAATGAACCGACAACAGCAACAACAAAAAAAGGTTTAGTTCGAATATGGGAAAAATGAAGACTGCTAACCACAAGATGTCCAAAGTCTTCCAAATGTATAAAATGTTAACTGACTGGAATACGGCTTCTCGAAAACCACTTCAAAAAATGAGTATCTCCGCAAACCGGCCAATTCCCCGTTGCGGACAAATTCAACCAGCCGTGCTACTGCCTGTTCTATGGAGAGCGTTGTATTAATACCAAGTACATATTGTATACGGCAGTCTCTCCCAAACAAAAAGATTACTCCTCTACGGAGCTATTATTTTCACCACAGAAACCAAGGGGCAAGACTCAGAGCCGAAAACGAGAAGAAAAAGATGAACAAATTACCCAGAAACAGTGAACATGTCAAAGCATAAATGGGCAAATGTAGGATGTGTGGAGGAGGATCATCATCATAGCAGCCATGAGCCTGACCCAAAGGTACTGTGGCTTGGACTACCGCTCACATCAACAGTGACGTGAAATATCCTAGAACAAAACAGTACTAAGATTGAGGATTAATAAAAGAAGACTAAGCGGAAGGACTAGGAAGGACTAGGTAAACATGGAAGAGGATACCGCACCGAAGCAAATCTTTCACTTATCAGAAACAACGGGGTGCATAGAGATATTGTAGTTGCTTGCTAACAACAACAGGACACCTTAGAACCTACCGGAAACAGCTAATAAAATTCAAAATTATAAAATATGGTCATTTCATTGCTGCCATCAAACATGGATAAGATGGAATTTCATATCTAATAGAGATCAGCACTCAAAAGCGACCACTTCTGGCCGATCGAGTAAAGCACTTCACTAAGAAAAGGAGCTGCAGTGTCGTGTTGTTTTAAGCCGGATCTATCTATTATGCTCCTTCGTACGTGTGACAAAATCATTAGTATGAAATGCAATGAAAGATGTTGTTATGTTGGAATATAACAAAGAGCTACTAGGCATCTTCACAACACATTCCCAACATTCGTGTTGTTCAATTAGTCAATTCGCACTTACCTGACACATTGCTTTGGTCAGGTGTACTACCGGATCACTTCGGCGCAGATCCCAAATAGTGCAGTGTCCAGCAGCAGCTGTTGCTAGGATGTGTTGTACACGTGGATTCCATGCCACCTTACTGATTGGTTCGATCGGCTGAGTCCATGTACGCGAACAAGACATGAGAATGCAAAGAAAAGGCAGGTTAGGATCCGACGAAAATTGAACTCGTGGAACGTTCATATAATGCCAAGAGAAACTCTGGGTACCCGAGTACCAAATATTCGACTTGGATGCAAAACTACAGCAGAAAAGAGTCTGGATAACAATTAACTGTTAACCTAACAAAAAGTCTATGGGAAACCTTCTTCAAAAATGGACTGCAACCAACTAACAGACGTGGGGGTTGGGGAGTACCTGAACTGCTGTACAACGTTGAACGTTCAAATAGCAGTTTACATTTTTGACTTGTGGATGAATCGGAAATGGATTAATAGAGGGACAGGAGGAAAGAGGATCAGTCGAATCTCAGAGGATTCTGCCAACAAGTTTGAGGCTGGCAAAAGGGAGTTCGAAACAATACAACTGGCAGTGCATGGTAAACACGACCATCCGTTGGAATGTGTCTGAGTGATCACACCAAGAATGTAATGTGCAGATATGATCAAAGGGGAACATCGATGTGACCAGAGTGAGTGCATGCGATAATAAAGCTATAAATAATCGGAAAACGTGCTTAAAAAAGGTTCTGAGCATTAAAAAAGATACAGGAGATAGGAGAAGAGGTATTGTGAAACATGAATCTAAAACGAATGTGTTGGACATAAACAATAAAGCCTACGCTGTCAACGCGTGCTAGTGGGTAATAGCGAGAAGCTCACATGTGGACTGTGATGCGGTGATACAATATAGCGCCGTTCTGGCGCAATCTTTGAGATCGGAAGGATGATTCGCCATAGCGTTCAGCTGGTATTAACGACAAACAAATTTCCAACAAATTTCGTCAGTTAACTTAACGCATATAGTAGTATATCTTTTACTGTATGGTCCATGAAAAAGTGCCTGTAAAACCTATATTTTATTGTGACAGTACGCATTCTTTCAATACGCGTAACAGTGGTTCAGCACCATTTGCCTGATGTGACGATTGTAGTCTAACAAGTTTCGTTTCGATTTTGTCACGGTTTAAAGAAGAGTCAATGTCACGTCCTAAACAGAGGTGGCGCAAGAATTTCATATGTTCTACCATGATGGATACAATCACGGGAGGTTGCGATCCTTCTGAAACCTCATCGCTGTCGTCAGGCTTGAGAAGATCAACAATGTCCAGATCTTCAACGGCCCCTTTGTAATAAGGTTCGTATCAATAATCAAATACTTGCCTATGCTAAAGCCATTTAAAAAGTTTCACCAAAATTTCAAACGCAAAGCTTTGCACTTCCGTATGACCGTCACCCATCTGGACTAACTGCATAAGTGTCGGCGTGTCGGTAGCTATTTACTATTGTTACAGAATCCGCATTTTTCCGTGCTCAAGTGAAAGGCTGAATACAATTAAAAAAAGTTATCCAAAAGGGGTTGGCACTCCTCGCTCTCTTCAGCAAGTAAGAGAGGAGGTACGTAGTGACTTGGTTCTGTATCATGACCCGAAGGTTCCAATTACACATTGCCGTCAATCATTCCGGTGTGTCACAGAGGTCAGCTGACGATTACCCGCTGTGATCAAGCAACAAACGTCTCAATCACAACGCTTGCTTACACTTATCAGTACCACACCTGAGTGGATGGTATCATATAATGGACAGGATCAATTTTAATACACGAAAAAGTAGTGAAAGAGCAATACACACGACGAACTCAATTCAACATGTCTGACAGAATTCACAGCCATCAATATGATCCCGTACCTGCTCATGTCTGTAATACTAGACTCATCTGACGTGTGTTGTAGTGTGACAACCCAAAACCGTGATGTAAACAGATATACATCTCATTCTATAGGTCTGTATTAGCTGGACTGACGTGAGTCAAACAGTCAACAAGACGTGTACACCTTTAGAGAGAGAAGACAACTAGGGGACGAATATGCTAAAACGAGAACGTAGTACCGGGTTCACAGAAGTGTGTGATAGGGTACGTCACAGTGGGAAATAGATTTGTTGCTTGTTACCCAGCAAAGCTAAGAAGTAGTGTGATATGCACCATTAATCATGCACAATTTACCAAGCCAAATGGCTTTTGCGGGCACGGAAGATCGGTACTTACTGTGGCAGGATAGCATGTCGTGACATTCTAAGTTGGTTAAAACTAGCCAAAACCCGATTGATCATGACAAAAGAAGGAGTATTGGAAATTGTACGTGTTATGGCGTTTGCTGGTAGGTAGTTTAAAGAGATGGACGTAAGCTGGATGCCTCACATTGTTCAAGTCTTAAGGTAACTAAAGTCGGAACCTCCAATCAGATGATCAGTGGCCACAATCATTACCGCTGGTATACTTCAACAAACAAGGACAAACAACCAGTCATAAATAAGACAAGTTCTGACCGGTAAAACAGCGGGACATTATGAAAAAAGCCTACTCATCATCATAGCAATCATGAGCCTGACCAAAAGGTAGTGTGGCTCAGGACACCACACGCATCAACAGAGATATGGAATATCAAAAGAAAACGTTACTAACGCGATTAAAAATCAACAAAAGACTAGATGAAGGTACTAGAAGTGCTATAGATGCAGGTACGCCACTGACTGTGGCACACCACCATCTCGGTAGTGTCTCCAATCAGCAAGTTAACTGAACATGAGGATCGTAACCAGACAAGCGACAACTACCCACTTCGCCCAGTGGAACAGTCAAGGTCTCCATATTTCGTGACCACATTGTCGCTTGACCAACATACGGTTTCACCAAACTGTTGGTGGTCTCACTATATAATGCCAGGTAGGGCGCACAATCAGATGGTATGCAGAATTTGTGACCCAACCATCGCAAACTGTGCAACGTAAGTAGTCGACCAATTGATCGTGCATCTCCAGCATTCCGGAATACGCGCCGGCGAACGGTCACATTGCTCACGCGATCAGTCAACTTAATGTGGACTAAACGGTGGAGACAACGGTGGCCAAACACGGCGAGCCTGTCGACAATTTCGCTGTGAACAGGCCACGTTTATGAACTATAAAGCAAAACAGAACGCACACAAGTACTACACACCACTCCTTTCAACGACAACCGAACGTCTTTTCGACGCCACAGATGACACGGTTTGCCAAAGGCAACTCGTGCTTCTGTCACTCTCGCGGATATCTCATTAGCAATATTGCATCATCATCATAGACAGCAATACATCAGTGGTGCACACAGATGCTTAACTGCCACACAACCACGAAGAAGAAAAAACAAACACTGTTTAGGAAGGGAGGGGGGAAAAGAGAAGAGAAGGGGATCTAATCACTAAAAATAGCTACGTCTATATTCAAACATACAACACCAAGGCGCCTACACCTTGCAAACAAACAACCGAGCTGTAAGCGAAAATAAGGCGTCATCAGCAAGACAGCTTCCTTACGGCTCTTACTGCCCCGCGTCATTAAGTGCATTCACTTCACAGACAACTCGGCCAAACAACGACAACATTCACGCCACCGAGCTCGGTTAGCCGCCATCTCACCTAATGTCTCAAGCCACCGACTGTGTGAATCGCGAGGGCTCCAGTCCGGGAGACGAACCCGATCTACAGTGCCCAACCCCTTCGTGAACGATTTCATTTGTCTACGCCAGGTCATCATCTGTCCACTTCGCACCTTGCGCCAATCGACCGCAGCATCGGCAAAAAGTGCCCGGTGTGACAAACGACTAGCTGGCATCCTTAGTACATGACCTAAACATATAATTCTGTACAAGTGTAAAGACTGAACGAAAGAACTCGTATGACAATCAGTGCCAAACGCCCGCTTCCTAACCTCCTCCTCCTCCTAACTTCCTCCTCCCGATACGAGCGATTGAACACAGACATCGGTGGTCAAACAACTGAAGACGGTTCAAGTCTTCTACCCTGAGCACCTGAATCTCCCTGCCGTAAAGTAATACAGCCCTCGTCATTGTCTGATATACGCGACTCTTAAGCTTCAGAGAAACACCTTTCTGTCACCATAAGTGCCTCAGATTAGTAAACACCGCTCTAGCCTTGAAAATAGGCACCTCTATTTCATTCCCTACACCTCCGCCGCTGCCGCTGATCCAGATTCCCAGATTTACAAACCGGTCAACAACCTCCATGACTTCGTCATCTAACATTAAATCTACGTAATCACAGCAATCTTACAGAAGCACTGCATTTCGAGGCTGCAAACCGCATTCCGAAATACTTAACAGAACGTGAAATTTCATTTAGCGTTGCTTGTGCCACCTGACAGTTGTCAAAGAGCAACATCTTGTCGTCAGCATAATCAAGATCAGTCAGCCTTCCACCAGGTAGGAGGTCCACACTAAAATCATTTGAGTGCCGCTGACAGTCCTCCATTAGTTCGTCCATGAAGAAAATTGAACATAAATGGTGAGAGGGGACAGCCTTGACGAACGCCGCTCATGGTGCTGAAACTGTCAGACAGCTCACCGTAAACCCTGACCTGAGCCGAAGTATGGAAGTAAAGCGCCGACAGTATGTCCACATACATGATCGGCACACCCCTGCGTTTAAGCGACTCTAAAAATGTAGATCGATCCACCGAATCGAACGCGCCTTTATAATCGAGAAATACGGCGATTGTTGATCGGCGGTAAACATGACCCTGCTCCAAAATTTAACGAGAGGTAAACATGTGATCTATACATCCCCGGCAAAGACGAAACCTTGCCTGTTCTTCTCCAATGTTTAACTGCCGAACTGCAGTGAGTCGACGAAGTATAATGGATGCCAGAACCCTAGAAATGACTGGGGCCAAACTAATTCCCTTATGGTTTTCGCAAGAGCTCCTGATACATTTCTTGAATATAGGAACTATTATCGCATGACCCCAGCACGGAGGGATGCTCTCCGTCATCCACACAAATTGAAACAGCTGAATCAAGGCCTCAACTAACACCTCTCCACCTTCTTTAAAAAGTGTCGGCACGAGATCATCTGAACCCGCAGCCTTATTTCGACTGAGAGCCGAAATGCAATTGCGAACCTCAGTCTCAGTGGGTGGTTCCAAATCTACCGACCAGGGCGTTACATCAGAAGTTTGTGGAGGCATCAGAGTAGAAGCAGGAGGCCAGCTAAATTGACCCTCAAAGTGTTTCGCCCAACGCCCCAACCTTCTGGACTTATTATAAATTAGTGTGCTATCTGCCTCGCTGATAGCTTCACTGAAAGACGGTCGCCTGGGACCAATAGTACGGACCAGCTTTAATAGTTTGCCGGTGTCCCTGAAGCAAAAGCGATTTCCATTTCCTTAACTTTTTCCAATAACCAAGCCTCACGATCAGCCTTTAGACTACGTTTCAGCTTCCTACGGATATCTCTTCTAGACTTATTAAGTGAACTACCAAGAGGAATCTTCTGTCTGGCTTCTAACAACTCCAGAGATCCCTCTGAAATCCAATGTTTGTAAAACTCATGTACCCCTGTGCCGCATGCTATAGCATCTGTTATCGGAATAGCCTGTGAGATTTGTGTCCAGCAGCTATTAGAATCCTCGAATTGAGTACCACTAAGGCAGCTTTCTAAGCTGATGTGGTGCTTATGGTTTACCGATGGTAAAGCCAATATCCCAACACCTAGTCGTTACTGTTAGTGGGGTCGTTGACCAGCACAAGTAAGAACAAAACGATAACATACCAATGCATGATCTGAGTCCAAGTACGTGCTCCCATAAGAACGACAATCATGAATGCAACCACGCCACCTGTAACCAACAGCTGTGTGGTCTATCTGAGACCATGTCTGATTCGGAGAAGGCGGGCGCCAAGTATAGCAATAACGTGCACGATGCCTAAAACTCGTGCTGGCTAAAAATAGCTCACACTTGGCGCACAGTTGCAACAATCGCCCACCATTATCTGACCGATGTGACGCTATCCCAAACTTGCCACCTAAACGAGATTCGGCTTCACCAAAGCGGCCGACCTGAGCATTCATATCTCCGGCCAGAACGATTATATCAGAGCCACGTGTCAACCCAAGCAGAGCTGCCAGATCCGAGTGAAACGCGTCTTTGACGCCGAAGTCACTACAGTCAGTAGGAGCGTAAGCAGACACAATGAATAAACTTCTGAAAGTCTTTCGTCTAGAGCTGGTCTTAACGGAACCTGCCAAGCGGACGGCACAAAGTCTACTGTTAACAGGAACCCAATCTACCAATGAGGC
Source organism: Paragonimus skrjabini miyazakii (assembly GCA_014338405.1). NCBI lineage: Eukaryota > Metazoa > Platyhelminthes > Trematoda > Plagiorchiida > Troglotrematidae > Paragonimus > Paragonimus skrjabini miyazakii. The sequence continues at coordinate 86,143 of JTDE01001746.1, read as the reverse complement.
TGCGGCCGTCGAGCTAAAGACTATACCCACTCCAGCCTGACCTGTAACGGCGGCTGTGTAATCACCCGAAGTGTATAACCAGTATCGGGTAGACAATGTGGGTGCTGTTAGTTCCATACGCCGACTACTGTCCTAGATTCTAGTTTCCGAGAAACAGCAGACATCGATATGCAATGAGTCTAAAGTTCGTGCAAGAGCGGCTCGTTGACCTATCTGTTTTACAGTGCGAACGTTGAAAGCACCTATATTAATTCGCATTCTGGGTTTAAGCAAGGGACGAGGGAGGCTTGAAGCTAACTGGCAAGAGACGGAACTTACCGGCTCAGTGTTACTACGGTTAGCTAGATCTGTTGTGGGACCTGCGGGGTAACCATCAGAAATGGAAGTCGGGAGGGGCCTAAGAACTAAATTTGATAGGACAGTGGGGGAGGGGTCAGCAGTAGCATGTTTTCGCCTATCCACCCTTCTGTATGCAGCAGATGGGGCGACCCGGTTTATACTGCGAGACAGCCGATGCAGTATGGAATTACTGGTGTTGTGACTATTCATGGTTGTGTGTGGGCTGAGATACTACCAGGGCGCCCAGACCTAGACAGAAGAACGATTAAGGGTCTCAACCGAAGTCTTTGGCTCAAAAGCCTGTACCGTAAGGCAGCGGGTGGGTGGCAGTGTACCAGAACAGGTACATTTTTCGGAAAAAGATGCCAACCTACTTCCAACCCCCAACCTGGAGGACGAGGAGACTGGTTTGTCAGACCTCTACCTATTGGCCTGCCTGGAATGAGTGACTCTATCGATATGGTGGCCACCGTCCAGTTTAGCCCAATAGGTCATCGAGATGCGCAAGCCGTCACACCGCGTCAAGGTCCAGTCTCGTTGAGACAGAGCAATATTACGAGCTGAAGATATACTGCTACTTAAACATATGATGGTGTCTACAATCAAAAGCGAATTATCTGCAATGAAGAAGGTAAAAACGGGAGTACCCCAGCCTAGAAGCAACACATTGCACTTTGAAGGTGCCAAGCCCATCCCATACAAACCAGCCCAGTCTCTCACCTTGTTCAGCATGGTCTGCATGTCTTCGGCTGAAGGGCTAAGTAAGACAATGTCATCCACATACCCCATGTCGGTCAACCTGGCGCCAGGAAGAAGCTCAACACCAGGTTCACTAGACCCTTCAAGCGCACTCTCTAGAATGTCGTCCTTGACAAAAATGAACAGGGAGGAAATCATAAAACCTTGACGAGCACCACTCGAAGTGATGAACGCCCGAGACAGTTGTCCATAAACTTTCACCCTGCATGCAGAGTAGGCATATACTAATCTCAACAGATTCACTTATTCCCCTGGTACTCCCTTGGTCTAAAAAGACCAAAACCGTCGACTGCCTGTAAGAATGTCGATGTTCCAAGATTCGTCGCAAGGTAAAAATATGAACAACGTACCCTGGATCGGATCGGAATCGTGTCTGTTCTTCGCGTACCTGACCTCTTCTGGGCTTAGTGAGTCGACGTAGAATGAGGCCAGTGAGTAACTTGGACACAACCGACACCAAACTGATGCCTCCGTGGTTGTCACACAGACTTCGAGCCTCTCTTTCGAAAACGGGAATTAGTTGATAGGCACCGATCACGAGGTACTTCTTCAGATTCCCAAACTGGCTGAAATGGTTTCGTCAGTTCTGATATCAACCTCCTCCCGCCATCCTTGAAAAGAAAAGGATAGAGGAGGTCTGGACCAGGAGCCTTATTACGCTCCAATAACTCGAGCTCCAGAGTCACTTCTGCTTCCGATGGAAGACTGTCTGGAATGCAATAACTGACCAATCGGGTCCCGCCGTCAACATGGTCTGGTTGAGGTCAACTGAACTGCTTTTCAAAATGTTCAGCCCATCTGTCACGTCAGCACCATTGACTGGTGATAAGTAAACCATCTTTTTCACATATGGTCTCACTTACACC
>JTDE01001746.1:73436-83899 GCA_014338405.1 Paragonimus skrjabini miyazakii | reverse complement strand
GCGTTCAAGTTCGCGGAGATCGACATCACATTCAGGACCAAGGGCATCGAGTGACGCTTGATCATCAGGCTTATCGACGTGAAGGAAATCCAGTTCTGTCGCAACCGAACAGCCCCCTCGGAACACACCTCTTCACAGCATGCTCTCATAGCTGCGGCGATTTGTTCCCAGTGTTGGTTAAGATCCTTCATCTGACTCGAACTGGGAAACTTGTTCACCAATGCTTCCTGGTAAGCGTTCTTCACTCTCATCGCTCGAATGCCAGTTAAGTACCTTGCATTTACGAGCGTATGTCCCTTGGGAAAATGACAAAACAACAAAGGCAAGCAAAACAGCATGGTCCGAGTTCAGGTGGTTGTTCCAAAAAGCACGACAATACTTAACCAGGTGGCGCCACCTGTAACAGACTGCTATATGATCGAGCTGTGTTCACAGCTGAGAAGCACAGAGAAGTCTCCATGTAGTACAATGTCTCTTCCTGTGTTGAAATGCTGTGCTCGAAATATAGAGACCGTGAGATGTGCACAGCTGCAACAGTTTCCCGCCACTGTCAGCCTAGACCTGAACAACGGAGCTATGGCTGGATAGAATGAAACGGTGAGAGAAGTTAGGTAACGTAGTTCGTGAAGGCCATGAGACAAAAGCAACACCAGTATGGCACGGATATGCCTTTATTGATGCTTCAGGATATGTGGCCATAAAATAGTAGGTGTATACGAATCGCATCCCAACAGTTATAGATGTATTGCGTGCTCACGATAGGCATAATAACCAAAGGGGTACTAATGAAAACAATGACTACCCCCAGGCAGGAAGGGCAAGCAGTATTATGAACCTGGCGCCCACGGTGACATTGATGGGGACAAATCACGCAGTTCCCATCAAACTCCACTACTGTTATAATTCATCAACAAATCTTCGCAACAATGGCACGTTACTTCGAAAGCGAATCTGACAGCCATATTTTCAAGTAGTACGGCTGTAGCAGGTCACTGATTCACCGTTTGGCTCAAGGAACCGGAAATCTAGTGAAAATCTTCAACCTATGGATCAGAGATGGCAGCCACCATCAACACTAATACCACAGTAGATGACACTGATTCTCAAGTGTCATACAACTACGGGAAAAAGAACAATCCCTAGGTTAAAAGTAAAAGAAGGAGAAGAAGCCAAATCTAACACCTAAAAAGCTTAGTTTATGCTCAAGGTACCAATAAACTGTGCAGACAACTCAGCTCACTAATCACACACTCCTCACAACCACTGACACCACATGTTAGTAGACGATGTACTAAGCAAATTGAAGGGAAAGGATTCTACTGTGAACAGCAACATTTTCTATTCACATTTCCGAAGAGTTTTGAAGTGATATTCGTCTTTGCTAATCAAAACCGTCGTGTATAGTACAAGATTCATGAGCCTTTTATTTCGCTTGGATTGTACGGATGACCTTCAAAGTGTACCAGTCGATGTCCCAAGAACTGTGAAGTCACACATAGTGCGACCGGTACGAAAGAGGACTTTCACAAATAACATTACTAACCTGCACTGCCGATTGTCAAGTTACAAATGAGCAGTAGAAGCGAGTACTTATCCGGTTACGGAATCGGTTATCGTTATAGTTTGTACACCGCAACAATCATATTTTCCAACCTAGCAGAAACGGCTCCAACAGGCTACCAGCAATAAACTGATCAATCGATTAGTTTGCATGCAACTAAAGCGGAATGGTGAAATTCCTGATTTTTCTTGACTTATAGTAATAAACAGAATTTTTCGATAACCGTAGTCGCCGTATTCTATTTACTAAGCGACTTTTCGATGGAAAAAACCGTTGCCGAACATGTTTATCGTAAGACACTGGCAAGAAGACAAACTACCTACGACAGCTATGAAGCTGACCAACATTGAGAAACTGTATTGTATAAACACACGGCAGTAGACAAACAAAGGCGATTAGTCGGTAAAAAAAACCTAAGTAACATGGAGACCGCCTTATCTAATGGTCTTGACAAACAAGCTCAAACACGAGTATTCAAAACAGTCCAGGCAGAAATACAAGACTAATGTCAATATTCGGTTAGCCCAAAATCACAATGAACGAAACCAAGAGGAACTTGGTGGAACCCAGTAAAAAGGTGTACTAACCTGCACTTTACTGCCCGGAGACATTGGCTGGTCCATTTTTTCCACATCCCATATTAGAATCTCCGCTTCATCAGCCACTGAAGCAAACAAGTTAACCTAGAAGTTTTCAGGTGCATGAGGGAGAGAACAGAAAATGGAAAGGCTACAGAATAGTATGCAGGACGGTTAAAAACATGCGGCCCAAAAGATGAAACAAGACAAAACAATCAATATCACGACTTTTTCTTGATACACACGATCTCATACCACTGTCAGTTCTTCCACTCAGCCTTATTTTGCCCAACTTTAACTCTTTTGGTGAACTTCTCTCACAGTTTACTCTACGTCACTGCAGCGATGGGCGACGACCTAAATCACAGCACCTTCTGGATAGGTTCACGACTGCTATGGCCGAATGAAGTTTTCACTCTAAATCCAGTATGCAATTTGTGAAAACTTGACATTCAAGGCCACATGACCTTAGTACCATCAAACAAAAGTAGTCTAAAACACTAAGGTTTGGCTGCGCAGTTGCAGTTTTGATGTTCTGTATCAATACCACTTACCTCGTCAGTTCATCGCCTACCGTATACGTTCATTGATTTCGACATGTATTGCGTGAATCAACTTCACTTTTGGCATGTTGTGCATTTAGTTAAGTCGCAAACGACGGTCTGGTACTGACGTTTATTCAGGATACGTAAACGTTTCTGAAACCGTAGTACGAATACTGATAGACATAATGATTGGTAAAAAACACAAAAAGTGGACGTTTGATCGGAGGGGCGGGCAACCTTCTGGACGTTGGAAGGAAGGCTGATCTTTTGGATTGTAAGCATGCTTCAATGCAGCGTTAACCGTTCCAGTTGAACTGTTAACTAAAGTAATTAAAGAAAAGATTGACGTTTTCTTAGACATTCATAGACTTTTTTTTTGAAACAGGCAACTTGACGGGTTTTTCAGTGAATCATTCAGAAAATCGTCAGCCCAAAGGAGTTTATGTAAATATGTCAGTTTTGTTTAGCAGGTTCTTCCAGAACAGTACACGAATCAGTGGTTTTATGCATGCAACGGAAGTAACTCAAAAGGTTCGAGTACAGTCAAGTTTATGTTGGCCTGGGCACAATAAACGGCTCTGATCAAGACATCTGAGAATGGCCAACTGTCCTGTCATTTTAGTCTGAAGGCTACCAGGAGACCTGAGTGAATAAAACTGTGTAATCGGATTGCCCGTTCAAAAGAGATTTAATTGTGAAAATTCTTAGATTCGACTATATTCGAACCATTGACGGATACGTCCATTCTGGAACGCATCACCAACATAACATTTGTACAGCTTTAGTTCACTCAAAATGGAAAGTTGACCATATGCGCAGCAGCCGAGGTAGTGCCGAAAACGTTCTTCGCGTTTACACTATTCGCTTATGTGAAGTTCTGAAGCGTGAGTCAAAAGACTTCACGTTTTTGTGCGCAGCAGCAATAATCCACTAACGCAACACACAGGGCTAAAAGGCGCACAGAAACCACTGTGTCTTGTTCTACGGTTAATCAGAAATCTTTAGGCGTAACTTACTTATTTGATCACGCAAGACTTTCGTTGTGCACAACACAATCGTGTGAACAAAACTTGTGAAAAGGCCGCATACGTCCTCAGCAAAGCAGTCTGAGTGAAGCTATGAATACGCAAACCAATCTGTTTTATCACACACGACACGACGATTGCACGTAACGACAAACCTTGGGCATACTATGTCAATGCAGTGAGTGACCACCGATGTCATGCGGCATGCACAGAAAACGGAAAGCATCATCATATATTGCGGCCATGAAATCAACCCCACATACCACGCGAAGCTTTTAGTCAGAAGCTCGCAAAGTTAATCATTAAGACTAGTCTTGATGACGGGACAAATCAAACACTTACAGCGACTGGTAACAATGCTGACAGTACACATACAAGGTTAGAGGTCGCACGTGGAGTGTGCCAAACCCCACAAGTAAAATATGCATGTACAGAGCCCTTTTGAAAAACGACCCACCTGAAATCGGTTTGAATCCAAATCTCGGACTACGCCCGTATGTACTCGTTCACGATTTGCATATACAAGACCGGACGGGCAACCGGTATCATTCGGTGGTTGTTCCTCCGTAACGGTGGCACAAAGTTGATTAGGATTGTACAGTGTTAAGCCACCTAGTGCAGTACCGCAAATTAGGAGACCGAGTTCCGCACCGGATGTAGGTGCAGTCCAACATAACGAGGTACTTCTGAAAAACCGGAACGGAAACATGTCACTCGACTAGTTAAGACAAGATGATACTGAAGACCAACGTTTGCACCTACATAGCTGAATTCCACTCACCTATGTTTAACTTCCACAGTTAAGGTGGGTTGCATATCCAACGAAGGATCTTGTAAGTTCAGCTGAAACAGTTCCAACGTGGGAGCCAAGCTGAAACAAAAGTTACGAGTCATAGACGAATTAACACACACAAACGGCCTTTGCTGTGTGTAATGATGGAAGTTTTTTTCTCAGTATACGTGCAGGAAAGATGTGGGAGCAAACTAAAGGAATAACCAAACGACAACAGTGATAGGGAGGACACTTTGCAAATATGAGGAACGCAACATCAATATTTAATCACTGACTCAATCTGTTCGCTTAGCACTACAGCGTAATTTCATATAAATTCGTTCAAGAAGTCGGTGACAGAAAACACATAACTGCAATCAGAAATCAAATCAAAAACATCTCGAATGCAAATGAATATAAACAATTATATCCTAACGCAAACCAAGCTATATATTAAAGAGTTACAAGATTCTGAGCAGTAGGATTGATCAAGGATTTAGAGACTAACTGCGTATCCACTGCGTTCATAGTGGGGTCAGAATCCTCTTCTTCTGCTGTGATGGCGGCCATATAAATGCGATCGCATGATGCGGGAGACCAAGCGGTACAGCAGAAACGCTCCAACTCCTTTACCTTCATGTTATGGATTGACTATAAACGTGATATGAGGCTAAAATAGACCATGAAAATAAACCTTTAATTAACATAATGGAACGTGACACAAACAAGGACCGGACAGACATTAACACTGTTGGGGAAGAACAACGTAAATGCCCATCAACATTCAGGCGGACTGACGTACAAACAAGATAGAATGCCTATCTGCAGAAGTCTTGGGCATAAAAAGGTCCAGCAAATAAGGCAAGCCTATTTGTGCAATTAGAGCAAAAACTGCGTAACTGACCAACTCGGCTGAACAACAGTCACGAGAGTGGTGTCTTCCCATCAGTGATGACCAGCGTGCATACGTCTCTTGGCGGATAGTGCCCACAATGTTGCAGAGAGTACCAGAGCAGAACACAAGGGAGATTCGAGGACTTGGCTATCGTCCACCCTGTTCTTCCGCCATCACGGGAAGGCAACTGAAGAACATATGGCAATGATTATGGTAAAACGCATGTTTCCTCCGAGAAACAGGAAAGAGCTTCAAACCCTTCACATTCAAACTGAAATACACTGATCCAGCAATTTTCATTGAGATTAAAAAGCAGAAAAATGCAGTAGAGCACCTTTAGCGGGCTGTGACGAAAGTAGTCTCAGGCCTTCAAATCGTCTACTCTTACACCGAAATTCTTGAGTATAACCTACTTGAGCACCATAAATTTCAAGGCATAACTTAATTCACTGCCTCTGTTCTAAAGGTCTTACGGAGAAATTCATTTTTGTACACCAAAACAGTCTGCGTGGCTTCAACAAAAGTTGACTTTAAATTCTCACCAGACATCGTTTTCACGCGGTGGCCACCCAATAATATAAGCTAGGTGATCGTAACGTTCATGCTAGGTATCCACCGATCTTGAGCCTGTGACACTGTAGCTTGTAGGTCAGACTGTGTCAGGCGCTCCGAGTGAAGTCCACAAGTAGACAGATGTAAAGGACCTGAAGTTATGGTTACCCCGATAATCCACTTCACCCATTTTTGTTTTTTCTTCTTCTGCCTCTAAACTTAGCTTCTACGGGCCAAGAAAACTGGTAAACGTTGGTGCTTCCGCTGTCCGCACTGTCCGACACAGGAGGCTGCTCTGGCGAGCACATTTCCGAGTCTGGGACTGGACACCGTGTGTTTCAAAAACGCAGCGTTTCGAATTTACTGGTGTCATTCATATCAAGTCGTCTTCCGACAACGTTACGAATCAGCCGTCATTCTTCAGTGCCCCTGGAGTCTATGAGACCTAAGTCTGCTGTCAAACCGCTCCAAGACATGGTAAAGCTTGCACGACTGGGTCCTCGTGAATAGTTGTATCCCGCCAGACTCGGGTCCTGGGCCAACGTGTGTCGACAAAGATCAAAAAGACGTGGTTTGTTTCTCACTCCTGCCTACACTTCAACAGACCACAGTTCAAAGGCTATTAGGAATGTTCCTTATGATACTCCGTTTGGTATTCCGATATAAATTAGACACTCAGGCACCACTCAACATCATCATCATAGACAGCAATACATTAGTGGTTCACACTGAGGCCCAACTGCCACACAACCACGAAGGAAAAAAACCCTATATAGGAAGTGAGAAGAAAAAGGAAGAGGAGATGAGGGGGACCTAACTACTAAAAAATAGCTACCCCTGTATCCAAACATACAACATCAAGGCGCCTACACCTTACATCACCGTGCTTGTAGTGATCGGAATGTACAATTTGATCGTCTTACTCCAAAAGATGAGCGGACAGGCGGTAGTTTCGGTGCCCGGGCACAACACACTGGCAGTGGTGATTGTCTGATACAACTGCGCGCACCTCAAGGACCCTATATAACCTGTTGAGCATTTCGACACGAAAGAGGGCAATGCGTCACGGGAATATCGAATTGCGCGAACAAACCATGAACGCAAACTGACCATGTGCCTGCCAGCTACCGACGGCGCCACTTTATCAAAGATCTCCGCTTAGCCTGGACTAATGTCGATTGATCCTCATGATTTTGGATACGATAAAGAGCACCGTGGACTGAAACGCAAACGTACGAAAGGTCCGTAAGGCTCATTTAATCGAGTGGTTGAGAGAGGTGAGAAAAGCAGCTTTACCACGGAACAGTCAGGTGCTGTTTTTCTCGATTCACGGCTGCATAAGCTGTAAAAAAAAAGTTGTGCTGGCGACCCGATAGATGGGCCGAACACTCTAGGGAACAGGTCAACCGACACGAGCTAGCCTATCCAGCAGTGAATACTGGAGAAAGAATTTCGTTATGTCAAGCCCAACTATCGTCGGAAACGAAAGTGGCTTTAGAAATTAAATTATTTATAGGTAACAAAAGTGCAGGTGGTGACTTTCTCTTTCCAACTGTTTTCAAATATGACGGTGAGTGTTGTCTGAAGTGATCAAACTCATCTCCATATGACAGGCAGAGAAAGCATCTCATGATTAGTGCTCATAAACAGCTAAACCGTTTTCAAAAGAGGTACCAGAACATTAGAATCACAAGGGTATCAGCATTATCTCTAACGCACCGAGATTCCCATGGGTATCATAACGCAATGGATTCTGAAACGCAAAGAAGGAAATGCGAGAACATGCGGATTTCAGCCCTGATCACAGAAGCATTCATTACATCCACTTGTGATAAACAACAGAGCACCAGCACTCTTCTGTTCAACCAACAGTAGCGGCACTTCTGGACCTAGAAGATTGATTCGCCATTAAATGTAATAACAAGTTGAACATCACTCACAATTCATCACAGCTGTCGCATTCCCATAGACTTTCCCGTCAGTCTCTTTCGAAAAGAAGCATTAAACTTGAGTTTCGCTCTCATTAGAGCTCGTCAGTAGTGCCTACCTTCGCGACTGCCGGGACTAGAACCACGGCCACGCTGTTCATGAGGCAACCGTTCATCACTTCTAGTGGTGTTCGTTAGGGGTGTCCATTCTCCTCCTTCCTGTTCCCTTATGTCGTGGACGATATTTCAGAAGATACGCTTAAGGAATCCAGCGGGCTTGGTTTGGAGCATCTTCCTAGCGTTAGATTGACCGACCTGGAGTATGTGGACGACACTGTCTTACTTAGCCCCTCTGCCGAAGACATGCAGACTATGCTGAACAAGGTGAGTGGCCGGGATGGCTTGTATGGAATGCGTTTCGCACCTTCAAAGTACAGTGTTGCTTCAAGACTGGGGCATTTCCATTCCTACTTCCTATATTGTAGGCAACCCACTTGAGACTGTGAACAGTTTCACATACTTGGGTAGCACTATCTCGTTAGGTTGCAATAATGCTGTGAGATATCAGCGAGAATAGCAAGTGTACGCGTTGCCTTTGCCAATCTGCGTCATCTGTGGCGTCGAAAAGACGTCCGGTTGTCGCTGAACGGAAGGGTATATAAGGCCTGTATGCGTTCCATTTTGCTTTATGGTTCAGAAACGTGGACCGTTCGCAAGGAAGATATCAATAGGCTTGATATGTTTAACCATCGTTGTCTCCGCCAAATAGCCCACATTAAGTGGACTGATCGCTTGAGCAATGCGGTAGTTCGCCAATGTGTATTCCGGAACACTTGGGATGCGCGACCAACTGGTCAACCACTCACGGTATACAGCTGGCGGTGGTTAGGTCACGTACTTCGTATGCCAGCTGAGCGCTTACCGTACCGAACATTATATACTGACACCGCCAACAGTTGGGTGAAACCAAATGGTGGTCAAGCAACAACCTGACCGAGAAAAATATGAAGACTCTGACTATTCCACTGAGCAAAGTGGCTAGGTGTCGCTTGCCTGGATGGAGTCATCGTGATCACTCAAACCGTTGGTTAGAGACGCTATCCGAAATGGCGGTGTACCGCAGTCAGTGGCGTACTTGCATGCACACCATTTCTAGTTCTTCCGCTTAGTCTTCTTTTAATAATTTTCAAACTTCTTAATAGCGTTTTCTTCCAGGAAATTCCACCTCACTGTTGGGATGAACGGCGACCCGAGCCACAGTACCTTTTGGTCAGGCTCATGGCTGCTATGATGATGGTCATGAGCATGAGCATAAAGTAACATGTTAGTCATTATTCTAGGAAACATACTCAGTATGTGGGCTGGACTGTTCACAATTGATTACAACACTTGAAAAACGACTTGGTATGTGCCCCCATGGAAAGTTCGTTCATCACATGCTTCCCACTGGATGTATGCGTACAACTCTGCGGGCTATATACAACTTTCCTAGACCATTATTCAAAAGGTTCTGTTTGAACAACATACCAAGACCGGTCATGTCTTTCTTTGAAAGTCACAGAGATATGAGTGAAACTCACACACGCAATCACTTAGTTCCAGTTGAGTCAGAAGTAACCCAACAATGACGATATGGACCGCAAACCACACAATAACGAACGATAACCTGAATAAATTGATCAGGTATAACCCCTTTCGTTCAAACATTCGGAAACGTGGCCAGTTCGTGATAATGAAACGAACAGACTTACAATGTTTGATAAGTGCTGGTTCCGCCAAGCAGTACAAATCACCAGTGTATATATCCCAAAACATCAGAAACGCACCCAATTAGTCAAACGGTGCAAGCACATAATTCATAATCACTTGAACACCAACTCTGAAGGTTGACTGTGCGCGCAACGCAGACGATTGGATGAAACCAAGAGACAGGCAGGTAGGCACATGGTCACGAACTACGAATACCCAGAAGGTTCTGTTGAATCGGTAGGTATCACCAGCCGGGTTAGATGGTTCGCCGTAACTAGAATCGCTCGTTAAAAGTGTTATATAGCATGGAACAATGCAGCGATTAACGACGTGTATGCCTCACAACCAATGCTAGTTATTTAAAGCAATCTTTAGTAATTAAGTTTTAGGTTTTCTTCTTTGAAGGAATCCATCTTCTAGCATAGTTCTCGTCATAGGTGCGATGAACAGAGACTTATACACAGAAAAGGTAAGATGACGCAAGGACACTGCCGTAGCGAAACCAGTACTTGGGACAGTCCAATTAACAACACAGAAATGGATATTAGGGCATAGCAAAAAGAAAGGTTAAAATAAGCCTATTACCAAATTAGTCAAACATTCCGGATGAAGAGCAATCTCCAGCGGAATTATTACTGAGGTCAATAAGAAGCAACTTGTCCGAGTCATGTTGAGTGAAATGGGCTAACTGAGTATGGTTTGTGCTAAAGGTGCTTGCTTATTATGGTCCATATCGGCGAACACAGACACCGGTATGAGCTTTATTCATATAAAAAGTTACAAGAACCAACCTGAACATCCTTGCCCTTCAGACAAACTTTCACGGCACCAACACGACCCCAGTCTGCAAACAATGCT
>JTDE01001746.1:62411-73336 GCA_014338405.1 Paragonimus skrjabini miyazakii | reverse complement strand
CGTATACAAATTCATCTCTCACTGTACTGATTATGACTCTGCTATCACCACACTTCACTCTCTCTACATACAAAAAAAAAAGAAATTTTTGCACGCCACCTGTTAACAAACTGTAAACGAACTTCCAATGAAACTCTTGACCAGGTCAAGCAAAAACTCCGGAATCTTGTTAAGGATTGCAATTTCAAAGCTGTCAGCGAGGAGCAAAATCAAGAGGATGCTATCCGCGACGCCTTCATAAGTGGACTCTCATCCAAATCGATTCGCCAACGATTGCTTGAACACAAAACCTTAGACGTGAAAACCGCTTACGATCAAGGGAATGTTTGAGACCTGGCTCAACAACAATCGCACTCATTCACGCAATCTTGACCTTCAATTTACAACGCAGCTGCTACCGATGCCTCACCAAATACTGCCGAGGAATCTAACAGTCGTTACGAGACTACACTAGCTGTAGCCCGAAGTAACTGTTTCTTGTGTGGATATGATCGACACCTTCGCCACAAATGTCCAGCTAGAGATTCAGTCCGTAAATCATGAGAAACGGGACCACTACCAAAAGGCTCGTCGCTCTGCTACACATTCGAAAAACACCGCATCAGTTTCCCCACTCTCTGCCTTCTCTATCATCACTGTTGCAGCTCCAACCAGCCTTACCAGAGCCATCACTAAAGTGGTAATCAATGGGATAACCTTACAAGTGTTGGTTGACACAGAGAGCTCAGAAAGCAATGTTTCTGAAGCGGTCGTACTCCGGAATCAACAGACAAGATTGCCATCAAGTAGCCAAATCGTTCTGACTTCCACACGAATAGCCAGTAACACCAAAGATCACTGTCTTGTTTCATTATTTCACAAAGGTACATCTTATAGGAATATCAAATTGTCCATCCTCTCAAATCTGCGTGCTGATGTGTTATTAGGACGTGACTTACTACAGCGGCACAAACCTGTGGAAATATCCTTTCAGGGTGTTCAACCTCCACTTTCAGTATGTGGCCTAGCTACCGCTACTCTTCCAGCTCCATCCCTCTTCACTCAGCTCGATCCCTTTTGCAGTCCAATCCGTACTAATTCGAGACGACATAGTCACCGTGATGAAATTTTCATTCAGACCGAGACCGAAAGATTGTTACAAGATGGCATCATCAAACCTTCACGATCATCGTGGCGTGCACAGGTCTTGGTCACTACTAACGGTCGCCATAAACGTCTCATGGTTGTCGATTATAGCCAAACTATTAATCGGTTCATCTACCTGGACGACTATCCCCTCCCTCATATCGATGACATGGTACAGAAAATTTCACAGTACACTGTTTTTAGAGCGCTTATCACTAAATACCCATTAACGGAAGCGAAAGACAATATACCTCACTTGAAGTGTGCAATAGCCTACACCAATTCCGCTTCATACCTTTTGGCGTGACCAATGGTGTTGCGTGCTTCCAGCGGCCGATGGACGAGCTGATCCGTCGAGAAACGCTCAAGGGAACTTTTGTCTACGTCGACAATATTACTGTATGCGGAAAAGATGTGAATGATCACCAGACCAATCTCAATCGCTTTCTGCAAGTAGCTGGGAAATACGGACTGACACTAAACGGAAACAAATGTTTTCGCTACCAAGGAAATTCGTCTGTTGGGTTATGAAATATCTAAAGGATCCGCGAGGTCAAATCCTGATCGGTTTGAGGCGCTAATCAAGCTACCTACACCTGGAAACTTGAAAGTGGTCGGGATGTTCTCATACTATTCCGTGGTTTTCCCACTTTTCGAATAAAATCCACTCACTCATTACCAACAAGAGTTTTCCCTTACCCAACGATGTACTTTCCGCCTATAAATCTCTTAAATCCGAACTGGTTCAAACCTCACTCTTTTCTATCGTCAGAGATGTTTCTTTTGTCGTTGAAACTGATGCCTCAGATACAGCCATCTCCGCTACACTAAATCGGAGTGGCCGCCATGTGGTCTTTTTCCCACGTACTCTCTGTCTCTCTCTGCAATCGAACGAAATCATTCCGCTGTTGAAAAGGAAGCTTACGTAATTATTAAAGCTATCCGGAAATGGCGATATTACCCAGTTGGAAGACATTTCAAGCTGCTAATCGATTAGCGTTCTGTTACCTTTATGTATGATACGAAAATTGCTAGTAAGATCAAAAACGACAACATTTAACGTTGACGGATCGAACTATATCAACTGTCTTATGTGTATCGCTCTGGTTCAGATAATCCTACGGTCGATACCCTATCTCGAGCCTTTTGTACATCAACTCTTTCTATCGACTATCTTAAAGGGCCCCATGATTCTGTCTGCAACCCCGGAATGACTCGTTTGTCTCATTTCGTTCGAACAAAGAACTTGCCGTTTTCCCTAGACAATGTCAAGTCTGTCATTCAATAATGTTCCGTCTGTTCCCAACTAAAACCGAAATTCTACAGTTCTTCCAACAGTCCTTTAATTAAAGCAACGCAGCTCTTTGAACGTCTTATTATTGATTTCAAGGGACCAATTCCCTCTACCACTCGCAATCACTATATACTAACTGTAATTGACGAATTCTCCCGCTTCCCATTCGCTTTTCCCTGTCCAGATATGTCTGCATCCACTGTCACTATCCGATTAACTGACCTCTTTTCCATGCCTGGAATGCCTTCATTCGTTCATTCCGATCGGGGATCTACATTTATGTTGCAGGAGTTCAGACAATTTCTTCACGATCGGGGTGTGGCCACTAGCAGGACTACGAGTTACAACCCACAAGGCAATGGCCAAGTTGAAAGACCCAATGGCACTATATGGAAAACTGCTTTTCTGTCTGCGCTCCAAAGCACTGAATGTTGACCAGTGAGAGTACGTGCTTCCGGACGCGTTGCACGCTATCAGGTCGTTGCTGTGTACTATTACCACCGCTACTCCTCACGAACGCATGTTTCTGCATAACCGGAAATCGTCTGCAGTAACTAGTCTGCCTCAAATGCCCGGACCAGTACTATACCGGAAGAACGCCCGAACGTCCAAGTACGATCACACACACACACTCGACTTCCAGATGGCCGTGAGAAAATTGTATCCCTCCGACAACTGGCTCCCATTAAAAACACATCCCAACCGCTACAACCCATTTTGTCAGACCCTATTTCAAACTCATCTATTGTTAATACACCCTGCAGTGCATCGGATATGACAGAAACTAATAGTGTAGCAGAAACAAACGTTGAAAATCCTCTCTCCCACTAACGAGGGGTTAGACCTTACTTACTTCGAAATGGCGAGGCGTAACCTCGCTTCACAGTTTTGCTATTATCGTTGTCCTAAGATGACCCACTTCATACGTTGGGCATTTAACCCCTAATAACACACATTCATGTTAGTTAGTTCTTTTCCTCATGGCGTGGGAGAATGTCATATTTTATTTCTACATCGTATTCTCCTCTTTCCTATCATACGGATTCCTACACATAGTATTCTAATCTACCATTATGTTCGTTACGTTGCAGATCACATGCTCCGTTTTCTGGTTGATTAAAGCCTTCCTATCAGGCGTTGTCTTCCGTAAGCTCTCTCGGTTGCTTCTCTCGGATCTATTCACCACACAAGCTGACGAGACAGTGCTACCCAAACATATGAAGATGTCCACAATCCAAAGCGGATTGTCTCCAGTGAATGGGAGTGCCCCAGTCTTGAAGCAACATTTTGAAGGTGCGAAGCGCATTTCATATAAACCAGCCCAGTCTCTCACCTTGTTCAGCATGGTCTACGTCTTCGGTTGAAGGGCTACGTAAGACAATGTCGTCCGCATACTCCAGATCGGTCAACCTAGCATCAGGAAGAAGCTCCGCACTAAGTTCACTGGACTGCTCAAGCGCACCTTCCAGAATGTCGTCCATGACAAAATCGGACGGGAAGGAGGAAATGAGACACCATTGGAGAAAACCACTAGACGGAGTGAACGCCTGAGACAGTTGTCCATAAACTCTCACCCTGCTTGCAGAGTGAGCATACAGTGACCTCAACGAAATCACGCTTCCTTGAAACTCCTCTGCGCAGAAGAAAGGTCATAAGCTGTTGTCCGGCCGGATGAAATACCTTAATTAACTCCTCGGAGTTGCGGACAGTAGTCAGAAGAAGCTTGTTTCTGGCGTCTGTTGATAACGGCCCTTTAAAACCTACATCCGGTAGCTCAAGCAGTTTTGTGTGGTTTAAATCAAAGGGACGTGTAGTAGATTGTGAAATTGTGGTTTAATTCCAGCATACAGTGAACACTAAAATATACCTTTCTTGACCTCATCAAAGAAAAAAGATACATTACGAGAAGGCATAAAGTGAACCACTCGTGTTATACCAGAGTGACACTAAGAACGATGCAGTGCCTTCAAATCCAGATGATTGACAGATCAACAAAACCGCTTGAGTGCGCCGGCGACGCCAATGATACGGCCGGAAACAACAACGGCGTCGTCTTGGGAACCAGAAAGTCAAACTCGTCATCGTCGGGTTCTTCTGCTCTTACCTTTCGTTTTGTTATCAAACGTGAATGCAACAGATTGTTGATCTGTTAACAATTCTAAGTGAATCTCCACGAAGAAACTTCGCCGCATCTCTGGATGACTCCATAATGGCACAAGCCTATTTTAACAGTAGACTGCTCCAGATTCCAGTAGAATTCACAAGTCAATTTTACTAACACCTGTTTCCGTTAATTCTCATCAGGCTTTTACAATTACATAGGGTAAGTGCGAGTTAGATATGAAAATTACAACGTATCAAATAGGTCATCAAAAATCACAGGAGTGGTACAAATCACAGTCTACTGGGGGAGGGTGGGAGTGGTGGTGAATGTGTTGGAGTGTTACACGTGCCTGTCATGAGACATGCGTTCATCAGTGTCGAACGGTTCACGCTTGCTCGGGTTTTAAGTGGATGTGGAATGTTTGTCCAGGGGAGGTGGAGGGTTTGTACGAATTGTTTTTGAGCACAAAGGCTGGGGTTGTGAAGTCTGATAGAAGTAGTCTCGGTCGTTGATAACAATCGCACTCCGACAGGTCTGGAGCAGGATTGACGAACCTTGTAGATGATTCGGTACGCTTTATCCGGATCTACTTGATGGCCAGTATCAAGTAAGTGGGAACCAATCGCACTGGAAATAGGCTTTCTCGATCCGTTGCGAAGCCATTTTGGTAGGTGTTCACGAATCCTCTCCGATAGCTGCCTTGTGGTCTTCCCAACGTAACCGGCTTGACAACAACAGATGTTCTGTTGGTGATAGCGCTCTAAAGGAAGATACAACTGTTGCGCTTGTCCGATTCAGGGAGGCTGCAACGTCGATGTCAGACTATCAGTTTCCACTAAGAGGGTAGCACTAGGTCCAATGGTAACAGACACGGCGTTTTTCAGCTGCTGTTTCAAGTCCACGAATGCAACCAATGACATAGTTCGGAAGCGGGGAGGTTAGATTTCGTACGAGTGGATTGATATTGTCACAAAAGTGGGGTACCACTAAGTGTAGTATACAAACATGCCTGCCACGCGTTTTTGAGAATTGATCTTCAGTGACGACGACAGTTCCTTCAAAGGTTTGATTCTCTTCGAGTCCGGTTCAATTATTCTCCTGGATAATTCAGAACGAAGAAGATTTGATCACCTGGTGTGCAGGATGTTTTTCGTCTTGTTGAATGTGACGCCGTACTTTACTACGACAGTCAGGAATTTTTCTGAATCCCGATCATGTTCTTCAGCGGTTGTTCCGTACACATCCACGCTGTCAACGTAGGCATAGGTGTTAAACAGCTTTTCCCCATTAATAGTATCATCAAACTTTCGTTGAAAGTATGCAACCACCTTTCTCTTGTTCATGTGAAGTGAAGGTTTTTTCAGTACCGCAATAACTGAACGCCTTTTCGTAGCCGCCCCGTGAAGATGAGTGAAAGAAAATGTATACGATACCTGAATTCCTTTTCAGATAGTTTGACAACGTCTGTTACGATGTGTACGAAAATGTTTGCAAGTTTCTCACAGAGCGACAAGGGTGCATAGATACTTTTGTTAAAAGGGTGACTCCAACCATCGGATTAGCGCTAGATCCCGTCAAAATCATTCTAAATTGGTCTTCAGCTGAAGCGCATCATGATCACAATAATTCAACATTTAGGATAGTCTGCGTAAAGAGCAAAGTACAGAAGGTAACTGATACAAATCAGAAGTGGGAGAGGAGTGAACACGCAGGCTCTAGTAACCCTTTCGGAGAAGAAAGGTATACCTCCGTTTATAAAAAGCCCCTTTATCCTTCGTCGTCCTCCATGGTTGAGTACAACAAAGGCTATCGACAGGAGGGTAAAAGTTTCCGATAATAGTCCGCTAGATATTACAGCATCCTCGAACACACTAATAATTGATACGGGTGTGCTTGGGAGTTCTGAAGTTTTTCAATGCTCCGTCAATAATAGACTGAATAAAATAGAAGACAATCATTTCCTTCATTTACCAGTGAAATGCTTCAGCTTTGTTGCTTACCTTCGAAGACAATTCTTTACAAATTAAAGCTACAATGGATAATTTCGTTCCCCAAAACGTTCACTTTTTGGAGGAGATGCATTCTGTTCACATTGAGTTCAGCGCTTTGAGGTACTAACAGGTGGAGGAAGGTAACTTAACGGTTCCACATCTCCTAGTCCGTTCCCTAATGCAGTCTGCTGAAGACATTCAATTGTTGAACGTCAAGCCGGAAGACAGTGAATCCTATGTGCCACTGGTAACTAGATTTCATTTTCCTTCAGCGTCTTTAGGTTGGCTACCTTCCCAAATTGGGTAGTAAATCAGTCAGCCATTGTACTGACAATGTAATGAGGTTGACTATGACGGACATATTAGTCACAAGTGTCGATCAGCGAAAAAGGGCTGCAAAAATTCTACTTTGACCATCTTTTGAGTGTCGTCCAAACGTTCAGTTGAGACTCTCATAAGACGGTCATGCTGCTTGAGTATACTGTGGTTTTCATCCTAAGGAAGAGGTGGGAGTCAACCAGTTCAGTTCACAAGACTCGTGGTGGGTGTCAATTACATCCAGTTTCTTGCACTTGTGAGTTCTGAAGATCCTACCGTGTTGTAACAGTTGGAGAAGACAACTGCTTCACTTCCGTTTGATTAAGAGAATTCCATCAGCGGCGTGACTAGTGTTTGTAAAACCGTTGGCTAATGTGGCATGTTCATGCAATGAATACAGGTTCACCGTCGGAGTCAATGTCACCATGAGCCTCAGCAGAATCACAACTGTCAGAACATGGCTTGTGTCTAACAAAAAGGGGAAGAAAAGAGAGAAAACAAAGCAAACGAATAAATACATCGGGAAGGAAGACTGGGTGGGGGAAACGGACAGAAGATAAAATTGGAACACAGTCAAACTAACGATACGCACACATCATTACATAAAAGCAGACAATAAGCGAATATTAGAAAGGAAGGAGGAAAAACCTCACGCCCTACTGACTCACAAAAGCCTCAAACCAATTCTGAGAACACCGCCAATTCACACTTATCAAGACGATATTTGAAGCCCGTCACTTTGGAGACCGCCACCACAGAGGGCGGTAGTCTATTCCAGGAGTTTACTACCTGGCATGGGAAAAACTGTGCTCGAATATTTGTTCTGGATGGCTCCTTAGCAAGCATCATCTTACGCCCACGGAGCGTAGCATATTCACTGGGAACCAACAGGTGCTTCCTCGCGTCCGAGAACCCATTTGACAACTTAAAAGTTTTAATCAGATCGCCCTTCTCGCACCTTATGAAAAAAAGATCACGTTTTTTAATTTACTAGGACAACCTTTTCCTTTGAACTCCCCAAATATATTCGTGAATCCTCGTTGTACTACCTCTGGTGACTGCCTATCATTTGCAAGATGGGGGCTCCGCGCCTGCAAGCAGTATTCTACGTGTGACCCAGCGTCAGCTTAACACAGAGAAATCAGCACTTCTGGTTCTCGTGATACAACCGTTCTCCTGAGCTGGTACAAAGTCCAATTGGCTTTTCGAGTGGCTGCTGCGCATTGGATAGCGGTCCTGAAGTACGTACTCATATGGATTCCCACGTCTCCAATTCCAACCACACGTTATAACAACATTGCTTCCAACTTTTCCTATGCGTCTAGGTGCCACTTTAATGCCAACTTCGAACAGCTGTTTACACTTATCGGCATTTACTGGCAGTTCGTACTTATCAGTCCACTTATACAGTTCATTCATCTTGTTGTAAAGAAGTCTCCGTCGGACAACCGATTAGTTTCACATCATACGCAAATAAACAACACACGGCTAAGTCTGTTAGCTAAATCATGTACACTGAGAAAAGTAATGGGCCCGGAAGTGACCCGTAGGGAACCCCACTCTTGGCGAACGTCATATTGACTAATCCCAGACCACCTGCACATGAAAATACTTGCCACAAAAGGTAGGTTTCGACCTACCTAACTACACCTAAAGCTACAGTATAGGCTCCCAATTTCTTAAGAGGTCCTCCTAAAATCTAGGAAATATACATCGACTTGTTCACCACGGTCCAATCGTCCAGTTACTTCGTCTAGGAAAGATAACAGATTTGCCAGGCAAGATATTCGCCTAACGAAGCTGCTGTGCAGTTAAAATGTTGTTTGGTAACATACTGTCCCACCTTATCCCTACTAATCCTTTCCATGACTACTAACAATGCTGATGTGAGGCTTACGAGCCGATAATTAGACATCCTTGTTGTTGCCCCCTTTGTGAATTGAGGTGATTGCAGCTAGCTTCTAATCCTCTGGTAACCTTGCTTGATTCATGGACAAAGCAAATAATCTGCCAAGTGAGTATGCTAAGACTTACGCTGGTGGTCGCAAGATAGCAGGATAGATGTCATTCGGTCCAAGTGCCTTATTTCTTTCCAACTCCAGGAACTACTTCCAAACTTTGAAAGTTGATATAAATATCCCCGGCACTGTCAGGAGACCAGTTTCCATCGTAACAGTACGTAACCTGTCCGAATCCTTAGTAGGTATCTTATCAAAAAGTTGGAGAGTTTCCGCCTATTCTCCGCTCATCGTCGAATGTTTCCTTAGTTCATCCTTAACACACCCTACCTTATCGTCCTGTGTCTGCGCGATAGCAACAATATTCCGAGGGACATAGGCTCGCAACCTCTATTTCTCTCTCAATAACTGCTATATCAGATCTCATTGTGGTAATATTTAGCTCATCCCACTTGTTTCCAAAACTACATGCTTTCGTATACGTCACATCCGTAAGTGCTCCCCTAATCCCAGATACATCCGCTTTATAGCTACTAGGAAGAACAAGCCCGAGCTCTAAACCTGACCAACTATCCTGTTTTATGGGTCAAATGTAGTTTTTTCTATTGGCAGAGCTCTTTTTGTTGATTCGGGCTGCGCCTATAGGGAAGTACTTGTCCCGGATGCTACAAGTCCTTTCTGAAGCACATCGCTATAAGAACTTAAGACCGCCTTGCTGATCACTTCCGGAGTAGTTTCAGATTACTCGTGTACACCCAACAGACATAAAGACACTCGATTCACCCGTACCCCAAGTTGTTCACTGAAAATGGCCTTCGACCGAACACTGACCGTTGACCTCTGGCTGCTGTTCCAGGTGGCAGAACCGTCTGGGGTTACTACAATTTTCCCTCGAGTTGCATTTTGAATGGTCTCAACGGCAGCTAGGAGTCTATTCCTGTCGTGGATTTTTAAACTCCACCAGCAGTAGCCTAGGTATAGTATGTCCCGAGGCAAAGACCTAAAAACATCTTGACGGTCACATGGCCGAGAACGTTGACCGTTCTGAGGAAGTTCACCACATTATAGCGCATTGCACGCTTTCTGAGATCCCTTCCTGAGGACAGACTGCGGAATCCCTGAATCACTACATCCCTTTTCCGCCCTATTGCCAGATAACTGGCTTTGTCCAATCGGGAGGACATTACTGTCATAACATTCCTGTCAGCTTGCATTGCTAAAAGTGCATTGGCCTGTTTATCAACTCTCGTCTATAGACCAGTGAGAGTCTCTCCCACATCTGCTTGGTATTTCAGTTGGTCTCCTCCTTCGATTCTTTTTTTGACCACACATTTTTCGGCCGAAAACCTACTTCCTCTGTGAGTTTAAATGTTCCGCACATACCGTATACATTGGTTACAGTCTGAGCAGACCCATTATAAAATCGCATGTGCATGATAGTCGCATTCAATTGCACATTTTTGACGATTTTAGTTTTTATTTGTTTCTAGATTCCCATAGAATTCATAAGAAGTCAGCCATGCGAACAGCTGTTTTCGGTAATTCTCATCGGGCTTTTTACAATTACATAGGGTACATGCGTTTTATATATGAAAAATTAGAGCAAGTCAAATGGGTCATTAGAATCATAGACATGGGGTGGATCACAGTCTACTGGAGGGAGGTGGGAGTGTTGGTGAATATGTGGCATCATCACTCGTGCCTGCCGTGAGACATGCAGTTGGCGGTGTTAAGTGGTTCACGCCTGCTTGGGTTTCAAGTGGCTGTGGAATAGTTGGCCAAGGGAAAGGTAGGGCTTGTACGAACTGTTTTTGGGCACACAGACAGGGGTTGTAGAGTCTGACGGCAGTTGCCTCGGCCGTTGATAACAGTCACAATCTGACAGCTCTGGAGTGGGCTTGGCGAACCTTGTAGATGACTCGGAAGGCTTCATCCGGCTCAATTTGATGACCAGTGTCAATTAGATGTGAACCGATTGCACTGGAAATGGGCTTTATCGAACCATTGCGAAGCCATTTTGGGAGGTGTTCACGAATCTTTTCTGATAACCGCCTTGTGGTTCTCCCAATGTAACCGGCTTGACAACAACAGGTGAGAGAACAGAAACAAAGACACACAGAAAACCTAGGCGAGCT
>JTDE01001746.1:49193-62141 GCA_014338405.1 Paragonimus skrjabini miyazakii | reverse complement strand
GTGCATATCTTTTTGGCTCTGCTTGTTAAGCAGCAAACCAAATTCCGCTTATACTTCAACGGAACAAAGCTGAGGAAGTGCGTGTATTGACCAGTCCACGTTTTTTTCCCTATGAACTGCTCTTTGAACTGACCCATCAATTCTACGGAGCATGGCAATATCTAGAAATGATAGTTGGCTATTCATCTCTAGTTCGATAGTGAATGCGACGTTGCGGTGCGAACGATTAAATTCAGCTAGTATAGACCGTGTGTCATCGTCGTTTATCAAGCAAAATATATCGTCTACATAGCGTCTGTAGAGACAGCAATTATCGACGACATGACGTAGTTCGTTGGTTTCTAGTTTGGCCATGAATGTGTCTGCCAGCAACGGATCTTAGCCCAGTGGCTAGTGGAGCTACTGGAACCAATCAGATCGCAACTGACCCCATTCAGTTTAAAAGATACTTTTTATTTCGTCGACGCGGTTGATTAATTGAATATCAAGAATCAGAAAATGGTTTCCTTATACGGAACCTCGTTATTCACAAACGTACCGTTAAGAGAAACTATCGATTACCTATGCGCTTACATTGAAAACAGACAACTCAACGTCGGCATTTCAATCACCAGACTGAATGAGCTACTATTATTCTGCACCTTAAACGTCCAGTTTCAATTCAATGGAAAGCTCTATAGACAATGTGATAGCGTAGCAATGGGCTCTCCGTTGGATGCGTTGCAGGCAGACATATTCATGGCCAAACTAGAAACCAACGAACTACGTCATGTCGTCGATAATTGCTGTCTCTACAGACGCTATGTAGACGATATATTTTGCTTGATAAACGACGATGACACACGGTCTATACTAGCTGAATTTAATCGTTCGCACCGCAACGTCGCATTCACTATCGAACTAGAGATGAATAGCCAACTATCATTTCTAGATATTGCCATGCTCCGTAGAATTGATGGGTCAGTTCAAAGAGCAGTTCATAGGGAAAAAAACGTGGACTGGTCAATACACGCACTTCCTCAGCTTTGTTCCGTTGAAGTATAAGCGGAATTTGGTTTGCTGCTTAATAAGCAGAGCCAAAAAGATATGCACGCCAGATACACTATCGGATGAACTCCAGCGCATTCGAGATGTGCTAAGTCAGAATGGATATCCGCAACGATTCCCGGACAGGAACATGCAACCCAAGGTGAGGCATGAAATTGTTCAGACGGTGGACAAAAAGCCCGTCTTTATCACCCTATCATACAAGGGGGAAGCTACCACTGAAATTATCACCCGCCGAGTTTGTAATGCAGTCGACAGTGCCCATCCTGCAGCACGGGTCGTCTTATCGTTCAATACCTGCCCGGTACTGGTGCCAC
Source organism: Paragonimus skrjabini miyazakii (assembly GCA_014338405.1). Taxonomy (NCBI): domain Eukaryota; kingdom Metazoa; phylum Platyhelminthes; class Trematoda; order Plagiorchiida; family Troglotrematidae; genus Paragonimus; species Paragonimus skrjabini miyazakii. The sequence continues at coordinate 60,777 of JTDE01001746.1, read as the reverse complement.
ACCTCAAAGATAGCTTGCCTAAGTTTTCTTCCTCTTTTTGTGTTTATTCTCTCACCTGTTGTTGTCAAGCCGGTTACATTGGGAGAACCACAAGGCGGTTATCAGAAAAGATTCGTGAACACCTCCCAAAATGGCTTCGCAATGGTTCGATAAAGCCCATTTCCAGTGCAATCGGTTCACATCTAATTGACACTGGTCATCAAATTGAGCCGGATGAAGCCTTCCGAGTCATCTACAAGGTTCGCCAAGCCCACTCCAGAGCTGTCAGATTGTGACTGTTATCAACGGCCGAGGCAACTGCCGTCAGACTCTACAACCCCTGTCTGTGTGCCCAAAAACAGTTCGTACAAGCCCTACCTTTCCCTTGGCCAACTATTCCACAGCCACTTGAAACCCAAGCAGGCGTGAACCACTTAACACCGCCAACTGCATGTCTCACGGCAGGCACGAGTGATGATGCCACATATTCACCAACACTCCCACCTCCCTCCAGTAGACTGTGATCCACCCCATGTCTATGATTCTAATGACCCATTTGACTTGCTCTAATTTTTCATATATAAAACGCATGTACCCTATGTAATTGTAAAAAGCCCGATGAGAATTACCGAAAACAGCTGTTCGCATGACTGACTTCTTATGATTTTAGTTTTTACCTAATTTTGTTTTAGTCAAGTTATTCATTTTGTAATATCCGTCCCGGAGCTGAAATCACAACTCGCTCCGCGTCCTGCTAGTTTACCGTGATTCCTTATACACTCTGTTTTCTAGGGTCGATACCAATACACGTGGGTCAACGCGCTGTCTTTGTCTTTCATTGTCGATCGGTATTCGATAATGATTACTGGCTGTTGGACTGGTTACAATACATTCACAATAAGACAACACATTCCCGAAAGGTCCAAGGTTACGACGGAAACGTTGTTCGTGTCCGAAAATGCACCTGCAATCGGAAAGAAGTACGGTGGCAGCCGGCTGCGGCCATAATTGCGAAGAAACTCACGCAGTTCATCCAACAGCTGGTTGAAGGTTATGTCGTCCACTTCCCTCTTCGCCATCATTCCCAGCTGGGTGAATGCTGCCACCCCAGACGAGCTGATGTAAGTTTTCTAGGGTATGTTATAGTTAGCAGCGGGGATTTTCAAAATTCCATTGAAGCTTCTGATCCACCGAGGAACAACGGGAAATTTTCCCAGATTTCTGCCGAATGATAGATATATATGCAGGGAGTGTCTGCATGCTAAAAGGTACTCCAGTTCAAATGGACAGTCGCAATTCCAAGTCGATGGATTGACTTTGTACATGTGGTTGCTGCCCATCACAGGAAACCCCGTCTGAGAGGTAGTGAAAGTCAGGTGGCTTTCGTCGACGACGTATACGGACGTCAGCTGCATAGCCTTCGGAACCAAACGACTACTCAACCCCACGTAATCTGCACGGTTACTAATGTGCAGGTATGGGCGACAGGCAGAGACGAGCAGTGCCTGACGGTCATTGATGATACGATCAAAGATGGCCATTGTGTGCTCGATGGCCTGCCAGATTCTTATCTGGGCGTTCAAATTGTGTCGCTCGATCGAGCGATGGGTGTCTTCCATGAAGTTGTTGTCCTGCCTGCCGAATGTAGGGATCTTCTGGCTGCGGCAATTTGTCCACTTTTCCGATCTCCTCATGAGCCTGGTCATTAGGTACTCACCATAGAACGATGCGTCAGTGGTCCGCATAATAGCTAATGTTGCAGCGTGCCTCCAGCGGTTATGTGTCGGCATAGAAATCGGGAGCCACTTGTTGAGAGTCCCGTCTGAGGTTCGATCGCGCACGTGTCACAAAATGTGCACTCGGCACAGCAGTTGATGAACGCGCGGCAGCCCTTGTGTAATTGCTGCTTGTATGGCCGCACTTTCGTCCATGATCATCGTCCTGGTCCCCACTGGTCCCACAAAGATGACAAATTGGCGAGGAGAAACGTAGTGATGACTACTGTTGTCTCGTTTGCAAGTCAACCAACGCAGACTGGTAAGCCCACCCCACTAGCATCTACAACAACTAAAACAAATAAATTGTACCTTTCCATACAACTCTTATAAGTTACGTCTATGCCGATGACCTCGGGGTAGCGCCGACACAACTCTATCTGTTCATTACTCATGAACACAAAATGCGTTAAACGGTTGTCAACATCTACGTTAAAGTAACACTTACCAGTTGTGTTAAGTTGGGCATGCAAACGACCTAGGTAGCAAATGGTGTTCCTCTTCGCGAACAAGTGTGCTGGCAGGTTGCACACAGCTTTTGTCGCTGTCTTCTTGCCGAAGTGCTGGCGGATGTACTGACTAATGTTGAAAAATACGGTGCCTTGAGCAGTCACGGTCGAATATCCTTGATTTCTACCACTGTGAGGTGACGCCCTAACGTCTCTTACTTCGCAACAATCATGTCGCACGGATGATTATGCAACACGACGAATTTTGTGACACGAAATCCTTCGCTGATGTCTCGGTTGACGTTGAAATATGCAGAGCATCCCGTTTGAGCGCTTGCTCTCATTTGAATGCCGAAAGATGAGCGCAAAAACATGCGCCCTAAGGATGCATGCGTAAACGTGTCTATCATGATCACCAAATGCAGGTTCGGTTGATGGGATGCAGTACGAAGACCCGGATCAAACTTCGAAACGTTGAACCACCGCCCCCAACTGCATCCAACATTTGGAACTGTCGTGGGGACAAGACATTATTAAAATGCTCCTGAAACAAGACTGATACATCGACAGTGTTAGCGATCATGATTTCGGTTCAGGAGAAGGCGTCTTTCCGACATATACTGCACATTTATTGCGAGTGGAAACCAATGACGATCAACGGATTGGGAACACACATGATTGGTCCAAAGGGTGCGGAAGGTTGACAGGATGGGGCAGAGAAGAAACCATGTCATGGGGAGGGTGATACACTAGGCATGGGCAGGTATCTGTAGAGGACAACCTACGAGACCTCCAGAGATGTGTAGTGAGATCACCTTCGACGTCCCCAAAATCCTAAACTCCCCGCGGCGTGAGAGTTGCCTTGCCAGTACCACCGCCCTGGTCCACATTACCTTGTGAATGTAAATTTATTACAAACCACTAGCATCAAAGTTAGTGTGTTGGCGTAGGTATCGCAGTTTTACTTGTAAGTATATTAGGAATCTGCGCCATCTCTACCATTGTAGGCTACATTCACTAGGATAACAATGTTTTAGCTACTGCCGTTGGGAACGCCGCCCAACTAGGCTGACACTTGTTTGTATCCTGAAGGTCAACTGGAATTTCTGTTGACATTCGTCCTCTCTGGCGACTGCCGTGCGGTTGTGCTGAAGGTTCTCTCACGTCCAGCTCCCTAGCGCTCTTATTCGTTGCGTTGAAGTCCGCTTGTGTACGGTGAGTAGATAACTAAATAAAATTTGTTTGCAGATTCACCGTCTTCTCACTGTGACTTCCGATCCGTGTTAATATAAGGCTGGGGAAACCTTGGGTGTACGAACCCTGGAGCTAGCATCACGAAAGATGCAAGATGAAACGACAATTGTCATTTGTGTGTTGGCACACAAGGGTTCACCTGAAAGGCATTCCGTCGACAACTGCCACAAGACTTTGAATCTTCTCCCACATGTTGTGCGAGATAATACAGTGAGCTTTTCCCGTCAACTTCCAGACCTGAAAGATGATCGGTATTCCCTTCGTGATTATGCCTTGTGTAAGCGACTTGTGGTAATGACTTGGTTCCATCCCTCTACGTCACGAGTTTCTATGGCAAAAGTAGCTGCATGGCCTTCTGAATTCCTCTAAGACGGTTGCCTAGCCTTATGTAAGCGATATGTAGTAATAACATCGCTCCTTCTTTCGACACCGAAATTAACGTCACGCGAGCGTCAATCAGGAAACTCCGGGTCACCAGGAAACATTTGCTAGCAGGAACACTAGGAACATGCTACGAAAAAACGCCACATTTAGGCGAATACATGACCCACCAGCTGCACTCGCATCACATTCAAAACTACGCCAGCAAACGTGGTATGAGTACGAAACGTTCAAACAAACAGTTGCTGACTTTGGCCAGTCCATCTCTCAGTAAGCTGGTATCACCTCGATGGCCCAGATTATCAGGAACCAATCAGTTTGTTTATTATGATATCCAGCCGGCATCTGTCAATCTGGAAAGCGGTCACTGAATGACATAGTGTGGTACAGAACTAGGGGGTTAGAGCGAGAACCATGGAGATCGTACCAGCTCAGTTGGAGTCGCAGAACTTGACGGCTTTTGCCAAAAATCGTCCAGTTTCTCACAAATGTAGTTGGTTTGACATCCGCGTGCTGCAACGGTTTGCGAAGGTCACATCACCGCTTCAAGCAATACACAGAATAAAATCGACCGCATAACAGCGTGTGGATTCAATGATCAATGTGCCACACTCAAATACCGTGAAACCGAGGTCGTCATCTCATCTGTTTTATTGGAAAACATCTTTTTGACCCTTCAGCCGGACACGTTAGAAATACTACCAAATTAGCGCTAATCGGGGTGGGGTGAGTGGTAGACAAGTCAACATACGTATGACGCTAGCCCATTAACAATTTGGAACGCCTTCGCTAATGACCAACTGAAATATAGTACCAAAGGTTCCGAATAAAAAGAACGCGGTATGGCTTGGAAACAAACCGTATATTTCTAACAATTTTCAGCTCCAGAAAAATCAAGGACCAACAGCAAAAACCAGGAGTATAGAGGAAAAGAATGCAATGTGTGTCTCAGCCCATTCGGCGACATTCGAACGCACGCCACATTAAAAGTGCGTGGAACCTTTGGGTGCGTTAAACAACGCTCAAATAGGTACCAGTGAGACGACCGTGAGAAGTGGAATAGCAAATTGGTAGTTAAGACAAGAGCAAGACACGGCTGCATGCAATTGATTGCACGAACAAAGAAATTGTCATTGAGCCGGCATCAGGTTTCCTGCGGCTGACATACACAGAGGCGTGTGTGTAGAACAGACAACCGAAACAACACGATTGCAGCTGGGATCAGTAAGAAAGCCATACGATCGCTGATCACTGCAGGTATAGGCAGAAAGAGTCTAACAGAAAGCTGGGTAATAACAACAAGAAAAGGAGGAAGAATAACACAGACGGCTAAAAAGGCGGAATGATTTAAAGTCATATTTAATATGCCTGGGAAAAGAACCGCGTAGGATCGAGCGAATCGACGACAACCGGTTGGGAATAATGCAGTGAGTAGACAAACAGTATATTGTTGACTTGCGAAGTCAGCGCGAGAATAAACGGATACAAATTCGAAACAGTAACGGAGCGGAGCAACAAGCGTGCACGCAGTGGGGTCGTACGTTCGAGTGCGCGGGGTAGTTGTCAGTATCTCTACTCGTTCAAACAAATGTTTAATTACATACAAAAGTAGGAAACAAAAAGAGTACAAATGGCACTCGTACCTCTAACATACTTGACAATAACGAATAGGGTCGCTACACAGTTCCCCCTAGAAAGCAACCAAAGTGTTGACTCTGATAATGTTGCAGTGCTTCATTTAGCCGGAACCGTTGACACGAGCATCAATGGTTCAATTTACTCCTGCAACACAGCTCGCGTCTACGGCCGGTGAAAGAAAGAGGAAGGACAATTGGAAGTGGTTCGGGGGAGCACGGTTGGGAAGGTTAATAGTCATAGGCGAGCGGGGGAATTGGGGACAGGCCAGTTGTAATCAACCTCGTAGGATCGTTGCCTTGTTCGCATCCATCGTAGGCGGACGTTGCAGAAGTTCGTGTTTTCCCGCGTCCTCGGTGTATCCGTTTACTCTCCGTGCCAATAATATTCAGTGTTTATAAATGGAAAACGATAACTTCCCCGGGCTTCCGCGTCCACTGTGTTCAAAAGACTGAACCGTTTCCTTTTCTATATTCATTTTTTGTAAGAAAAAATCTTGCTGACAGCGTTCGTCGTAGAACAAGCCATTTAAAATTAACTCGGTAAGAACATGCGACAACAATAAAAACTAAATACGACGAACGTCTACATAGTCTGCAGATCGCACCGGCCTCCGCAACTTTCGACCACGTCTGTTCTGTAGACTTGGCTACGTCGAGGTAGGCGAAGTCGTAGCCAAAACCCGATCTGTACTAACGTTAGGCAATGCGCTGGCTGTTGAGGACGTTGTAGATCGCGAATCCTTGCTCACATCAGGTACTTCTGAAAACGCTGGTTTTAATCTATCGATAAAGACAACCTAGCGTTTACCTTTGCGTTCCAACACGAAATTCTTGTCGTGGCGCCTAAGTACGTCAAATGGACCTGTATAAGGCGGGTGTAAAGGTCGTTGAGGAGCAACCGCACGCAACGAAACGTGAAAACAAGTTGACAGACGAGGGTTTACGTACGTTGGCGTCGTCTGTTCCCTTGGTGGGGTCAGTCGGAGTCGTCGGCAATTGTGTCGTTCGCCGGTATGGTGTTTCAAGTCCGAAACGAGTTGGAAACGGCCATTTAGGTACGAGAAGAGATTTTTCATGAAATATTGAAATGCGTATTACAGGACAAATACATAGAGTTCATCGAGCATACTAGTGATGTTGCAATGGAAAAAATCAAGGGTACCTAAAAATGGCTCATCAGTATTACTTATTCAGCCTGTGTAACTAAGCAACAACCGTGGCGACATCGTTTTCATTAGGAATTACTGTGATATTTCGTGTACGATGCAATGTGAACACAACGTGTTTGAAAATTACAAATCCTATTATATCTCCAAAGCCGCGCGAAATTGAGCGTTTCCGCAAAACCGATAGATGTATTCCACCACGAAAATTTCGATGGAAGCATTTTTAGAACGTAAAGTCGATTAGGAAATTCAACATTGTGCTTATATCGAAAAAAAATGGCGACATTTTTGTTAACAAAAGTGCGAATATGAGCCATTTTTAGGTACACTTGATTTTTTCCATTGCAGCATCACTAGTATACTCGATGAAATCTATGTATTTGTCCCGTAACACGCATTTCAATATTTCATGAAAAGTTTGAAAAATCTCTTTTTGCGCCTGAATGGCCGTTTCCAACTCGTTTCGGCCTTGAAACACCATACCGGCGAACGACACAATCGCCGAGTCGTCTCATGTACTGAGCCAACCGTTCGCCGTAATCCGCGAAGTTGATGGGTCCCATTGCGCGTGGGACAACCATCTCTCCGGGTAAACGTACGGAGCACCCATAGACTAACTGGGCGGAGGTGGTTTGCAGGTCGGCCTTCAGCAGGTTTCGGATACGTGACAATACTAATGGCTGAACCTCGTGCCACGAAGGGTTGTTGCTAGCGGATTACGAATTTTTCAATTGCCTATGAAAACGTTCAACTAACCCGTTGGCTGTCGGGTGGTAAGCTGTCGTGCGAATTCGACTACAGCCCAGTGTGTTGAGAAGTGACGTGAAGTATAAGTCAAAATGTGACCCACGATCGGCGGTTACTACGGCGGGACAACCAAACTGGGCAATCCAACGTTCTTGGAATGCTCGTGCGACGGTTTCCGATGAGCATTTCGTAATGAATATAGCCCCTGGCCAATGAGTAAATCTAACTTCACATTCCAAGATATATGTACACCCATTTGAGGGTGGCAAAGGTCTGACTAGCTCGACATGCACGAGGTAGAAACGCTTATCGTGGGCTGCAAAACTCCCCACTGGGGTGCACGTGCGACGGTGAATTTTGGACCGTTGGCACTGTATGCAAGCTTTGGCCCATTTGCGGACGTCGCGGTTGACATTGCGCCAGGCAAAGCGCTCGGTGATCATTTTAACTGTTGAATGTATGCCTAGGTGAGACATGTTGTGCAACGTGACAAAAATTCGGCGGTGGAAAACCAGTGGAATAGCCGGGCGAGGGATGCCTTTTGAAGTGTCACAAATAATTATCCCTCCGTATGAATTCATGGGAACGCTCTCTACCTTAAAGGAACTGAACCGACGAAGTTGTTCTATCTCCGGATCGTTGCTCTGTGAAGCTGCGATTGCTGCCAGATCGATTGAGCTGTCTGTCGTGCTCGTTGTAGCATTGATGCGTGATAGAACATCGACGACTGGGTTGGCAACACCTGAAATGTGACGGATATCGGTCGTGAACTGAGTTATATAATCCGGGTTTCGGGTCTCAGTAGGGGAGTACCTGTCGGTTGTCGAGCGCAGAGCGTACGTTAGTGGCTTATGGTCTGTGAAGACGATGAAGTCCCTGCTTTCAAGAACATGTCGGTTAGAAAAAAAAGCTAGTGGGCACCAGTCATCACGGAGTTGCTGCTACAGGACTGCTCCTATAGCCACGTCTGATGCATCCGCGGTTAGCGCTAAAGAGGCGGACGGGTGGTGGTGTGACAAGGACGCTATATTAGCGATAGTTCTTTTTAAGTTAACGAAGGCCTTTTTTGCGACCGCCGTAAATAAAATTGGGCGAACCATGCCTCTGAGCAGGTCGGTGAGCGGTTACATTAAATGTGCACAATTAAGAATGAAACGACGATCAAAATTTACCAGACCATCAAAACGACGAAGTTGCCTGTATGATGTAGGCTACGGGTAGTCCGATATTGCTTGCACTTTGTCGGGGAGAGGTTCGATCCCGATCGTGGATATACTGTGACCCAGGAAGGTTACGCTGGGCATCGCAAACGAGCACTTAGCTGGGTGTATAGTCACTCCATGATGCGACACACGGGCGAATAACGAACGTAAGTGCGCGCAATGTTCCTGCTGTGACGAGCTAGCAACCAAGATGTCATCCGAGTACGGATAAACACCGTCCAGTCCAAGACACATGTCGTGAATAGAACGTTGGAAAGTCTGGGCAGCGTTACTCAGATCAAACGGCATACGTGAATATTCGAAAAGTCCGAACGATGTTATGACATCTGTCTTGACGATGTCTTCGGGAGCTCCAGGAATCTGGTTATACGCACGCACTAGGTCTATTTTGGTAAATATCTGCGTTCTTGATAGGTTTGCTGTCAAGTCTTGAATATGCGGAATTGGGTACCTATCAGGAGTAGTCGTGTTGTTCCATGCCCTATAGTCACTACATGGGCGCCAGTCGTTGTCATTCATTTTGGGCACCATGCGCAACGGCAAAGCCTATGGACTATTAGACGGGCGGATAATGTCAAGTTGAAGCATATGCTCAAATTCGGCTCGAGCAATTTTTAACCTATCGACGACTTCGAACTGGCGGCCCCTGTGTGACAATGTGTTGTGCGACGTCGGTTGTCACGGCCGGTAGTTCGTTGACAGGGTGAACCAGTTGGAGGAATTCGGATAAAAGTTTCCCATAAAGCTCGCCAACTACGGCATTGGCTAGCATTGGACTGATCACAGCCGTATGCGACGGCTTACCCCGAACATCGAGTCTTGTCGAAGTATCAATCAAGCGCGATCGACAGGCGTCCACTAGCCGTTCGAAATGTTGGAGGAAATCTATCCCAATAATAGGAAAAGGTATATCAGCTTCCACGAAAACCCAGCGAAAATCGCGTTGAAGACCAATGTTTAGACTCAACAGTCGACGGCCAAAGGTTCTAAGGGCGTACCGTTTGCTGCTCGGAGTGTAGTGCCAGATTCTAATCGTGCATCCGTTACCGAGTGTGGGATGACACTAACCTCCGCTCCTGTATTGATTAGGAAGTGCTTTTTAGAGGTCAAGTCCGCTGCATGTAATCGACCAAACGTGAATACCTCCGTTATATTTTGGTTAAAAAATAATTCGCAGCAATTAAAGTTGTTGAAAATTTGTGATATGTTGCAGAATCTACAATCTTAAAAACCTGTTCCCTAGAGATTTCTTTGTTTCAATCTTCCGAAGACGTAAACAAGAAATGTGCGGTTGTTTAATGGCACAGGGATTAATGGAAAAATAACGCAGAGTCGCATTCTACGTTATTTCGGAAATATGAAGGTAGAATATAATGAAAATCGACGTCATACACGTGGAAACACATGCTTTTATTGAAATTTCGGCGTGATTAAGCAGGAAAGCATGATTATAATTTCGACAGTCGAACTGTTGTTGAAACATGAGTACTAAGCTTTTTACAATGCCACAAACGTGAGAGACGCCTATAACCTAGTTCACCGTAGGGCAATTAACTATGCTTCACCACTCATTGATACCACATTTGTTAGCTATTCCATGGAATCAGGACGTACGCTAGCGTACATTCCAGTTGGAATGGAAACAAAGTGAACTGCTGAAAGAATGATATTAAAAAACACTCCCAGCGATTCGCCGGGAGGGTGCTTCAAGGCCAAAGCGAGTTGAAAACGGCCATTTAGGCGCGAAAAGATATTTTTCAAATTTATCACGAAATATTAAAACGCATATTGCGGGAAAATATACATATCTTATGAAGTATAATAAAAGCGTTGCAATGAGAATTTAGCTGTACGTAAAAATGGTCCATATTTGCACTTTTGTTGGGAAAAATGTGTTGACATTTTTTTCAACAAAAACATCATGTTGGCTTTCCTCATCGATCGTACGTCCTGAAAATGCTTCCGTCGCAATTTCCGTGGTAGAATACACAACCTGGTTGGCAGAAGCGCTCAACTCCGCGTGGTGTTGTAGATATGATTGAATTTGTAATCCTCGACCACGTTGCGTTTACATTGCATTGTACACGAAATATCACAGTAATTCCTAATTAAAGCTATGCCGCCACGGTCGCTGCTTAATTATTCACCCGAATTATATGTTCAGCTTGATTCCTTTATAGTATTTTCAGTGGAAAAGGGTCTACGTTTTCACCTGGTTGTTTCTACCTACGGTATAGTGTAAACATGGATAACACGTCCCATTCTACAAGTAACAACGTGCGTATTGTTTTATTTATTATTTATTGACTATTCTTGAATATAGCTTGCCACGTGTACGCGAGTCAGTGCTCATTTATCGGACAGATAATGACCAAATTTGATATTCATTATTTATCCGACGAAAACATTGATTCCCACGTCTTCCACTTCTGCTATAACCCTCCTATCTTCGTATCATGGAAGATTATGATTCCGATGAGAGTTGGTCTATGGTTTCGCCGGCTACAGACTTTACTGACGGTTGCCAGTATGTCATCTCATTTTTGATCAGAACTGAAGGAGATCATTACAACTTATGCCCAACGGTCTAACTACATGTATATCCTGAATTCTCCCGATTTCTGCTTATCAACGTTGAGCATAGGTTAAGTGAACTAGACAGGGGAGTTACTTGCATGAACGCAAACTACGTAATTAGTACATGATTAAGGGCTTTATAGTAGCGGTTGAAATTGACTGCAGCAAGCGGCCGAAGCTGCCGGCCTACCAACCGCCGAATTGGCAAATTTTACTCTGCAAGCCACCGCTCATAAATGGGGATCTCACTTTGTAGAGGAAAATGAACACTACAAAACACCTTACCATATGGGTAGAGATGTTTACGAAACACCGACAGAATGTGAATGCATGGAAGCCACATTGTACGGTAAAAAGTGCATTCACATGTGCCGTGTACGCTATCGGTGACGAAAG
>JTDE01001746.1:24951-44578 GCA_014338405.1 Paragonimus skrjabini miyazakii | reverse complement strand
GTCTCCCACTAAATGACAGTAAGTGCGCATATATGTCACTCGGTCGAGATTCTGTCAACGCCTTCGTGATTCCGGGTGCATTCGGTACAGTAGATATCATGGAAATCGTTATGAAGAAAGATCTGGACATCTGGCTTTCGTCTATTCAATCCTTTCCGCTTCACCACGAGATGGCAGCGAAAATAGTGTTTGCCACCCTCAGGATGATTAAACGTACTTTCCCCCGCATAGACAAGAAAGCGTTTCAAACGCTTCACGGGGTTTATGTAAGGCCGCTCTTTGAGTAGGCTAATCAGGTCGTGTATACCGGCCTGAAGAAAGACATATTAACCGTTGAGCGTGTCCAGCGCGTGGCTACCAAACTAGTCACAGGTCTTAGTAGTGTCGCGTACGAGTCTCGACTAGAAATTCTTGATCTATACCTACTTGAATTTTGACTACTCCGCGGTGATTTAATTTTCACACACTTCCTCTTTAGTGTAGACTTTGTTGATCAGTTTTCAACTGTAGTGAATGATGACGGTCGGCGAGGACATAACATGAAGCTTTTCAAGCTTCGTCCTCGGACCTTTCTTAGACAGCTTTTTTTCCTACAGGATTGTTAGCTTCTGGAACAGTCTCCCCGGTGAGGTCGTCAGTAGCGCTTCTAGCGATCGCTTTAAAGCATTACTTGACTCTCACTTTTCAAAAATCCTTCTATGCGAGTAACCTTAGTTTGTTTTTTGATATTTGCTGTAATTTCCAAGAGCGGTGCTACGTCCTGTTTTCACCTAATGCCTTTCAGATCAACAGACGCCCGCTTGACATTGAACAGGAAAGACCGACTGGATCCGGGACCTTTGGGCCTCTGCCTCAAACCCATGTATCAATCGCTGAATCGCTGTAAATCCACAGCTCTTGTAAAAGAGACTCAAGTGGCTGCAACTTGCCCACTGTCTGTCGCGTTTCTCGTAGGGGAATCGATGGCTTTTTGTTCCCCAACTGTAGCCGTTGGAACAGTTGTTCAAGACGCATTTTGTCGGACGGCTGTTTTTCTTCAAGAATTGTTTGTTGAGCCGCCTCGTACAGATAAGTACCTATGCCTAGTAATATACCGCTTACTGGGTTCAACATATCTCGGAGGAGGCGCGGTATAAGTTGTCAGAACTTTCCCGCATCGCTTGTTATACGCCGGTCGTTAAACTCTATTTCCAACACGGCGAACCACAGCTCTGAATCAAGATCTACGAAGGCAAAAACAGCTAAGGTGATCAGCGATACGGAAACGAACATTCAGACTTAATGTCCATGACGATTGAATAGATGCGAACGACACAAAATTTGAATAAATATATACGTGTGAACTAAACGCACTCAAAACGTAATATGAGCGGGGGGAAATACCGAAATCGAATGTACACAATGATATACGACTTACGCTGGCTCGCCAATTTGTAGGATCCAGCGAACCGACGACAACCGGTTGAGAATAATGCAGCCAGTAGACAAACAGTATATTGTTGACTTGCGAAGTCATCGCGAGAATAAACGAATACAAATACGAAGCAGTAACGGAGCGAAGCAACAAGCGTGCACGCAGTGGGGTCGTACGTTCGAGTGCGCGGGGTAGTTGTCGGTATCTCTACTCATTCAAACAAATGTTTAATTACATACAAAAGTAGGAAACAAAAAGAGTACAAATGGCACTCGTACCTCTAACATGATTGACAATAACGAATAGGATCGTTACAACCGCAATCGCAATAAACAAAAGCAATAATGACAACTATCCATTTCGATGGATTCGGCTTTTTTCCAGTTCAGTTCAGTTCACAGGACGTGGCGCCTAGCAGCCTGGTAGTCCAGTTTCTTACACTGGTAGGCGACAGCTTCCCGAGCTTCGGTTGTGAGGATCCCTTATTAAGCTTCGTCTGCCTAATACCCCTAACCTATAAAAACAGTACAGGCTTGCACGTAAAGACAAAGAAAAAGTAGTAGAGGACCAGAAAGGTACTTGCGTGCATGTTGTTTTATAAAATGGAGACAACAGTACTGGGATGATCACTCATACGTACACATCCGTACGCACTCGTTTTAATACAGCGAATAATATGCATGTGGCACATCAGCTATATATGTTACAGCTATATGTAAATGCGATTGTTCTGTGACACACTAATTTTGTAATACTAAGAGAGACAATACTGCTCTACCTGCACAATAAAGAGAGGGTTTGCAGACTGCGAGCTCACATGACAGCTTACTGTCGTTTCGGACAAAGAACGAGATAAGTTAAGAAAGAGGGACATGTTTGTGTACAGCTCAATCCATTTGAAACTCCCGATTTCTTAATGGCGCCAAATTCAAACGGAAAACAGGTCCTACTGGCGCGAATCCTGGATATTTTCAATAGTTTTGGAAAATCTAAAACCCGAATTTCGAGCATAGTACATACATTACACTAATTGTAAATGAGCAGCCCAAATGGAAAAATTGGAACACATCGAACAAACCCCAACGGTATCAGCTTGGTGATGAAAACATTTTCCACCATTTTCGCGAAAACACCCCGTTTTCGGCGTTAGTTCACCTTTGCAAGCCTTATAAATGCGATCATTGCAACTGTCGAGATGAAATACCCCATCCTATACCCAGAGAGTGCTTTATTTTGCGATGTTTGGCAGATGTGGTCGAAGTGGGAATATACGACCACAGTTTTGGCTTTGTATTTCAACAAGAACACTAACACATTTGATAGTGAAACATGTATGATAACATTTGCAGCTTCCATGTCTATACGATATTTATACTATTTCTTTCTGCTTGCAAGATTTCATATATATACTGGTCGATGAGACGTTGCTCTTAAAAATGGTTGGAAATGACTATCATATGGTTGCTTCCACATTTGGTGTATGTGGAACGGCGTAAGAAAAGTGTATCCTGTCCCACTCTGTCATCGAAAATCTTCAGAAGTAAATTCCATTCACTCAACTGCATTGTTTCAAACTAGATTGAGGTCGCGTGGCGTTCATTCAGAACAATATACGGAGACAAATTAAATCAAGCTGCCTGCCGATCATCGGGAGGTACACTTCTCAGTCAGCCACACTGTGATGTTTAGAACGCCAATTATCTATCGCGGTGTAGAAAAATGTTACAATCCATATGACAATCAACGGAATCAAAGATGATGATAACCATGTACCCCAAACGTTTCAAATACAGGTTTTCCATCACTTCCCCCATGTGTTCGTTCTCCAAATTGTTCTTGTTAAAAGTGGTTCGAAAGGAGCAGCTATTAGCGTATTCAGACTCTGATCATAACTTGAGTCAATCGGGGTGAGCAGGTACTAGTGTGAACGTAAACTGCATGCTGAGACGCTGTTGATAGTCTAAGTCAGTCGGGTAGAGCAGCTACTAGTTTGAACGCATACTCATACCTTCATTATGGGTCAGGTCAGCGGGACCAAGCTAGCGACTTCATTCTGTGAACAGATCAGAATCAGCAATGTTTGATAATGGATCCAAGTATATTGTACTATACGCAACCCTTTTGTGTGGTATAAGGTAGAGAACAGTTTGACGAGTTGGTTCACAGGATTCCCTTTTCCGGGTATGACTATGAAGTGGTACTTGGCGAACAGCCAGCTTCCTACATTGAACAGCCTCTTAAGCGAATACGTTCGTTCTGAGTCCCGTAACAACCACTCTCTTAGCGTTTCAAGTAACTGTCCTATTTCAGCTTAAGAATATTCCTCAACTCAAACTCATCTCGGTGGGCAATCACTCAACCTAACCCGAAGGTAGCGAATCAATCGTCGCGGCCGTCTCGTGACATCGGAAAGGAGGTAGACTAGACAAACCTCTCACTGATTTCTGCGATCGCCACTGTGCTGGAAGCACTGCGAATCACGAGAGCATTGCCCGAATCTCAGCCAGTTGACAGACCCTCAAACCAAGTGAAACCTGGAGGGACCCAGGTTGTCTGTCCAGGGCCTAGTTGCCTCATGATCAAGCTGTAATGCACTATGATTCTCGAACTTTCACGTTTGAGTCGCTAGCATGAAGAGCATCGTTGCTATGTCCGCTGTCCTTGAGACCGCTGACCCAAATAAGAAACAGCCGAAAGACAAACATTGATCTTTGAACAAACTCAGGAGAGAGGATTTGGAGAGTAAGGTTATTTCAAAATTAAACACCACCCACACTCAATCGCGGCCTTTGCATTCAGATAGGTCCTTCGGCTCGCCCACTTCGAAAAGAAGCACTAGACTTGAGTTTTGCTCTTATTAGAGCTCATCAGTAGTGCATATCCTTGTCCGGATCGGAGTTTACACTCTGACCCTCGTGCTTATGAGGCTGGCATGCTAACCACAACACCAGCAACCTCACAGTAGGCGTGACCGAATAATCAAATTCAAACGCTCCACCACAACCTTGTATGAATAGTGTTCAGCTTGCCAGATCATTTCGGAAGCAGAATGAACAGAATCACTCTGTTCTATCCAATCGATAACCCCGTGATCAGGACTTTTCAGTTGAGTTGAAGTTAACGTCTTTATTGAACCAACTGAGCATGGTTTGAATCGGTAGTCAAGAGTCGGGAAAATGAAAGAGTTGCTTCGACCTGAGCCCTAAACACTGAGTCACAAAGAAGGGGTACGATGTGGCGGAAATTTTCTATCGGAATTTCATGCGCTCCCAGTGTGGCTTAAAGAGGGCCATATAAGACAAATTCGAAAATCTTGGCAAAACTGAGTAAGATAGCGCTTAAGATGAGGCCGTTGTCTTTGGCCACTGTTGAGCTATTCATAACGATGTGCATATTGGCTTCTCATGATCAACTAAGAGAACGATAATTTCAAATTGGACATCAGGTACACTCAGTCGCAGTCCTCGAACCCAGATAAGCTGTTCGGCCTGCCGATTCAGTAGAAAAGCATCGGACTTGGGTTTCGTACATGTCAATATTCCATAACCTTGTCCGAGCCAAAATGTTCACTGCGTCCTTCGTGTCTATCAGAGTGGCGGACTAGTCTTAAAGCCGGTAACCTCAAAGCAGAAGTAACCGGTTAACTAAGCCTAAACGTTCAAAACCAACCTTGTGTGAATAGTGTTCAAATTGTCTGGCGGTGCTGAAAAAAGAAAAATCAAACGCATCGCCCGCTTCAATCAAAAAACCTGTGATCAGGAACTTTTCTGTTGGACAACCTACGTCCATTTAGATAACGAGCCTGACACAACGTTGTCAAATGAATCTATTGCAAGGACTACAGGACCTGCCCTGTCAGACGATGTTACGTATTCTACACGGAACCTGTGCAACACCATGTGAAAAAGTATGAACTGAGTTGCAATTAAGTAGTGTGGCTCATTTGTGAATTTAGATGAGACCCAACTGTGAAAAGTCAGGGCTTTGGCTGGATTCGAACCGACGACAGACACACCATGCTTCAACGCGGCAAGGGCTCTACCAGCTGAGCTACGAAGCCACACCAGGAGCTCGGAAATTTAACATTTGGACTCGGTTACCCACCCGTCCCACTGTCTCATATGGAATCCACTAAATGATTCAGGGGATCGACTGCCCCGGCAGGATTTCTCAAACAGTTAACGCTAGAGTCCACCAACGCCACTGGTGAGTTGCAATTCTTGAACCGTTATCAATTTATTACAGCTGATTCCGTTTATGCAGTGGAAAGCATGCAACTAACGCAGTTTTAAGTGTTTTACAGTCTCAGACAGAGGAACTGTTCAATTTCCGAAACTTCGAAGAACAGAGAGCCTAATGTAGAGGACAAACAAACATTGGATGAAACTGAGTGCAGCATAAAACTTGTTGACGGTCACTATGGAACAGACTTGTCGCGGAGAAAAGATGATTAGATGTTGCCGCACTGTAGCGAAGACTCATTAACAACCCAACTTCCGTCTACTAACAGAAGCGTGGGCTTTCGGAATTAGACCCG
Source organism: Paragonimus skrjabini miyazakii (assembly GCA_014338405.1). Lineage (NCBI taxonomy): Eukaryota > Metazoa > Platyhelminthes > Trematoda > Plagiorchiida > Troglotrematidae > Paragonimus > Paragonimus skrjabini miyazakii. Next base: position 38,627 of record JTDE01001746.1, on the reverse strand, counting down.
ATCGAGGTAACGACAAGAAGTGTACCACAGGCAGCTAAGAAGATGAAACTCTGGCTGCGGGGTGTCAGCTTTCTGCTGACTCCAGAAGAACAATGACCGAAGTTGCCCACTCTCTCGTACTTTTTAAAGAAAGATCCTAAGGTTCGACAGGCTAAAATTGTGACCACGGGATCTAACTTTGGTTTTATATTGGGCCAACCGTTACCAGAATACCCCAAATGACGCTTGGTCATCACTTTATGTTTGCCTCGTGTCCGTCGTGATGTGCGTTAGAAAAAGTGCGTCAGTCACAATGAGGCCACTTCGTATGCCGGACGTCAATGTCTTTTGTCTCAAGCTAACAAGATTTGTGCAGAAGCACGAGTTTTCCAATGAACCCAGGGTGTTGGGTACCTCCACCATAAATTACCGTAGAGTGGGTAGACTTGAAAGATTGCGGCCTGCTTTGATAGATGGAGTGTTGTATCTTGACGGCAGAATCCGACCAGAAAGTGGGGGTAATGCAAACCTGATGGTTATTTCTGTCACGGTGCTGTCACATTCTTTTTGGTCCATCAGTATCACGAACCCGAAGGGCGCATGGGTGCTTCACTTATGTTATAATAATAATATAAATTTGTCAACGCATTTATGAGAAACACCCTCGGATGTGCGCGATCATGACAGATAATTACATGTGGTACAAAGCAACAAATGAATATATAACAAGACAAACATGAAATCTATTGACAAAAGAAGACGTAATCTGAGGGGAACTCGTCACAGTTTACAACGTTTGTCTGTTACACGGATTTAGTCCAAAAAGTGAGATGTTATATTAATTTGCCTTTTACAAGGTTAGGTAAAGACAAAACCCTACCGTAGACATACATTCTGTGCCGATCGCGGAAATGACTCACGAAGACATCACACCTGATGCGATAGAGAACATACTGCGGCAGTTGAACACTCATAAAGCTCCGGGGCCAGATGGCATTCACGCGGCTATCATTCGTCCGTTTGCCAGTGTATTAGCCGTTCCAGTAACCAACCTGCTCAACCAATCTATCAACGAAGGTAGAGTGGTTCAGGATTGGCGTGAAGCAAATGTCATAGCTCTGCACATTGGCGGAAGCAAGGAGGTAACTGGTTACTATCGACCAGTGAGTCTCACTTGCATTCTACTGAAAATGTGCGAACCAGCTATTAGAAACAAAATTGCCAAGCATCTAACCGAAAACAAACTGCTGGATGCGAACCAACATGGATTCGTTGAGAAAAGATCTTGTCTTTCCAACCTGTTATGTTTTCCGGATGAAATAACACAACGAATGGACAGAGGCGAACATGTAGAAGTATGTTATCTGGACTTCACTAAGACACCTGACTCGGTAAATCATCGATTGCTACTGCTGAAACTAGAGCATTACCGAGTAGCGTCTACTATCAGTCGGTGGATAGAGGATTTACTTTGTAACAAGGTGTTCAGACTCACTGTCGGTGAATCCAGCTCACAAGTATACCCTGTATCCAGTGGAGTGCCACAATGGTCAGCACTCGGACCTTTACTGTTTCTGGTTTACGTCAATGACCTGCATATATCCTTATCGTCTCCGCATTATATGTTTGCTGACGGTTTGAAAATTGTCGGAACTCCAAATTAGAATCTCGTCTAATCTGGTTTAGTAAGGCCATCCGACTGGTCAGTGAAATGGGTTTTATCCATCAACCAAGAAAAGTGCCTGCACCTGATTCAAGATAGCTACAAATCAACTCAAAGACAGCTTCCTTATTCAGGTAATCCGAGCACACTGAAGCAAGTCACTGGAGCTAGAGACTTCGAGGTTCTAATCCAGAGAGACTTCAAACCCACAGTGCAGTGTGTTTTAGCGGCGAAGAAAGCAAGAGGTTCGATTTTCCAGCCCATGAGAACTATTTCATCCAGAGAGCCGGAAGTAGTGATTTCGTTGTGCAAAACGTTTGTTAGGTCTCATTTGGAGCATTGTATCCAGGCCTGGAGTCCAAGCCTACAAAAAGATAAACAATGCCTTGAAAATGTTCAAAGGTTAGCTACTAGGTTGATATGGGGCATGAAGCCCTTAGACTATACTAGCAGGTTAAAAATTCTCAACTTATTTTCCCTTGAACGAAGAAGGCTTCGTGGAGACTTGACAGAAACTTCCGAGATCCTAGTAGGTCTTACTGATGTACTGGCTAGTACTTTTTTTCAGCCGATGAAGATACCCCAACTGAGGGGGCACCATATGATGATCCAAAAACCGAGAGCAAACAAGAGTGTCCGCGCCTCATTCTTCTCTCACAGAGTGGTGAACGCGTGGAACAAGCTCCCCCGTATACTCTCGAAGCTTCAACGGTCGAAGCATTCAAGTACAGGCTTGACCAAGTCTGGAACCGAGTGTTTCCTGACCCAAGGTGGATTTCGTGTGTCATATCTCCGCATATATGCAGTCTGTACACAACTATGTTGTATGTAGCTTTGTCTGGATGTAGGCGGACGTTTATCTGCAGGTACGAATGTAAAATGTTTATGTAGATGTATATGCCGATATTACTTATCTACTAAAATTATTATTATTGTTGTTATTATTTTTTTAAGGTGTGTAATAATGTTTAGACCTTCCGTACTATTTGTTTGTACACAAGTGCTGTAGTGCATAGCTCATAAAGAGGGTCTGCAACTCTGCCATCATTCGCGCAGATACTCAAAAGGTAGACTGTTGGGATTATCACTACTGGTCATTAACAGCTAGAGCCCTACATTACATGCTGATACTATCACCCTAGAGTCTGAACCCTCCTACTCTTCAGTTTAGCAACACTGCAGTTTTAGTTTTAAATTGGATACTGCCATCCATAGGAAACTTTCATTGTCTTTATTTATTTATTTAATCCAATCTTTTCTCAATATTTTTTAGGCAGCTCATGATGGCCCCTTGATATGACTAATTGGCAGATGCAAACCGTAAGACAAAACAGCACTGACAAAAATGTCACTAGCACTGGTACTCAACTATATTTGTAGGTCTCCGTCCATGTAAAAAAAGCAGCAACGGCCGTAACTAACAAGTTGAAAAAGAGACCTTTAGCCGGAATAGATAGGTAATGACGTCAAAACTATTAGGATAGAATTATTATTTCTCCAACAAGTAAATAAATAAATAAATAGTACGACGAACACATGCCTCCATTCCGAAGGCTACAAACTTGGTTCCATCAGGTGAGGCAGTGGGAGATGGGGGCTGTAGAATTCTACTCCATCTCTCCCATTGCTCCAAAATTTGCGTCAGACTATCTCAGTATCAATGTGCTCATGTGTCGCCACTGAGAAATCGGGGGTTTCAAATGGACTGAGCTGTACTTAATCATATCCTTTGTTCTTATCTTATCTCTGTTTTGGTCAAAACAACAGTAAGTTTTCATGTGAGTACGCAGTCTGCAAACCCTCTTTTCAGTGTGCAGAAGGAGCAGTATCGTCTCTTTTACTACTGCATAATTAGAGTATCACAGAACTGTCGCAGTTACATATAAGTGAAATCTTTATGGCTGAGGTACCACATGCATTTTATTGGTTGTTTCAAAATGAATGTGTACGGATGTGTACGTATGCGTGATCATCCCAGTACGGTTGTCTCCATTTTACCGACGTTCAGTTGTTTTCTGGTCCTCTAATTCTGTTTCCTTTTCTTACGTACAAGACTGTCATTGTTTTTGTAGGTTACGGGTATCAGGCTGACGAAGCTCGATAGGGGATCCCCAATCGAAGCGCGGGAGGCAATCGCCTACCAGCGCAAAAAACTGGACTACCAGGCTGCTAGGCGCCACGTCCTGTGAACTAAACTGAACTGAACTGAACGTTACAAATATTTCAAGATCACGCCGAGAAAAACGTGCAAATACATCTTCGAAGGAATTCGCCGTTATTTAACGTAACTTCAGTCGGAAAAATGCCGAAATATTTCAATTTGGGCGAGGGAGGACGGAAGTTCCAAAATCCGACGAAGATTTGAGGAGACTCCAGCGCGGGACCTCGATGAATGCTCGGAAACGTCAAAAAGTTGAAAATCTCGATAATCGCTAGAACAGTATGGGCGTTTGAGCGCCAATTTATCGCGAAAATTTTCTTTGCATTATGGATGCTCGTGGGAATAAGAAAAAGAGCGCAGTGTCATTTGTTAAATGGGAAAATGGGAAGATTAATGCAAATGTTACATTATTTTACAAAAACTTTACGCGATATTAATGTTTGTATTTTTCCAATAAGGTATATAATATTTGCAAGTAATTGTTATGGCATTCTGCGATTCGAAAGGGGTAAGTAATTACTGCGTGGATATTCAATTTGAATGTTCTCATATAATAATTATTTTTGACAACTTTTATACTATGCAGTCTGCCTATATTTTATCTACGTCCCCGTTTGTCTTATAATTATCCTTATATAACAGATTATGATGACCAAAACCGGTCGTCAAACAAGATCAACTGATATCAAAACCACTTGTTCTAGCTCTAAGCTAGAGATTGAACGACCTAAGAGCAAATGCTCTAGGTCCAAAACTTACGAAGGCCCTTCCAAAGGCGCTGCCCTCAAAGAGGGTGAAGATAAACTGGTGGTTCCCGCCAGTACCCCTCAAACTAAGAACTGTTCTATCCCCCTGGTCAATGCATCGACGGAGTTATTTGGTAAGGAATCTAAACTGGAAGCTGAACCTGCCCAACTAAAAACAAGCTATGCTGTATTCGATTCAGTAAAGGAGAAGATGGACAACATAGAGGGCGTAAGCATGTTTCTCAACACGCTGACAACAGAAATCACAAAACGGATGTGTCGCACATATGATGCCATTGTATTCAATGTGCCAGATAAGCTTCACCTCGATGGCATTAAGAAGCAACTTACGAGGATTACTACATACCTGCATTCGTCTCCGTAAGGAGACTTGCAAGATCTGCTGCCCGCTTTTGTTCAAATTACAGAGCAAAACAATTGCGAGACAGTTCATCCAGTGTCAGGACCTTATCACGTCCAAAACCTCCCTTAAACTGATAAGGATTAAGCAAGGTAAAACGCCACTTGAGAGGGACTGTCAAAATTGCTTATTGCGTAACACTGTCACCTCTAAGCTTGTGGCCCAGGACGCATTCAAACAAGGTGCCACGACGTCCGAGGGTAATTAATCGGGTCCACCTGAGTATGCAGCTCCGTCCTGTTGTATCACACCTGAGCGTACCAGTGTTCCTCTTGAAAACACCAGCGACACAACAGAGGACAACATACTCGCCGACTTGATCAATTTAACAGTGAATCTTGACAGTTACAGCGACCTGTCTTACGAAATGGCGGCCCCTGGTGAGGTATCAACTTCCAAACAACAGAATATAAATAAGTGTTCCCATATTGAACGAAATGGGACGTCTAGATCTCAACCTGTCTACACGGTAGCCAGATCAGACAAAGTAAGGCTCAGACCATCTGCCTGTCAGACGCACGCCGGCATTCCAACTTTAAACTTATCCCAAAGAAACCGAACAACCGGCCACCAGTGGAGCACTGGCTTTAATAAACCCTCCTTAATTTACTATCCTACGAGTCGCACGTGCTTACCTCCTCCGCATTACAAAGGAAAAAATAAGCATGTAAACCCATACCCACACCTAGGGAATAAAAGGATGTATCTATTACCAACCCCTAATCTTCGGCCTCTTCCCAACAATACTAATCTCTGGCGTAATACATCTTTTAGAGCAAGGCTCAACCATAACTCCACTATTTCCACCAGAGTTGCTTATCCCATGCTTAACGGCCCTTTTGAAACGAACAACCCCCACGTTATTAATGCTCATCTAAATGCAACCTGTGATCCTTTCGCTGTCAACGTGCATGTGGATATGGCTAACCCATTTCAACCGTACCTCTTTATATTGCGTCACACACCGTTTAAATCTCCCCTACCCAGTCCACCTCCCATATCCCCACTGTTCAACCACACCTTACTGACACTTTTTCAAAATTTTCTGTCATAGACAGACGCAGGCGACATTCAACTAGTCATCGATGCGCTCAACATAAGTGCATCTGATCAAGCGATGTCACCAAAGTCTCTGAATCATGAAGACCCTTCTGATTTTGACATTTCTAAAGGTCTAAAAATAACGTCCAATAGAGAAAAGACACTAAGTTTATTGCTTTTGAATACACGCTCACTTGTCAACAAGATGCATATTTTTAGATCTTTCATCTTCTTATATAGTCCTTGGATTATTCTAGTCACTGAAGCTTGGTGTACTCCTGAGACTTCAAACACGCAATTAAATGTTATAGGTTATCATGTTTCGTAAAAATCGCGGTACATGGCGTGGCGGTGGATGTTTAATTTACTTAAGGGAGCAATATTCTCCAACCGTACTCGATGAGCCGTGTCTTGATAGAATTGATGACTCATTGCGGCCATCAGTGTCAACTGGTTCCTGTGATCTACTCTTAGGGTGCGTCTACAGACCACCTAACGCCACTCGTGACGACATGACTAACTTTATTAATTGACTGATTTATGTATCAACATTGCCCACACAGTACAAAATAATTGGTGGAGATTTCAATATGCCCAATATTTCTTGGACCTCTTTCACAGCCCCTGTAACTCAAGCAGAGTTTCTTGCATGTGTCCAAGTAAATGGTTGGTGCCAACACGTTTTAGCACCTACCAGACTAGACCACACTTTAGATCTCATTTTTACAACAGGCTTTTCTTCTGCTAAAGTATCCGTCCTAGAACGGTTTCCCGGAAGTGATCACAACGTGGTCAACTTCGTGTTTGACCCAAAAGCTGTAAAAATGTCGAACATAATACGTAATCGCCAAATAAATTCAATCGACTGGAAGATGTTTGCCAATCTGTTGAGGTCCTTGGTGTGGAACACATTCTTTCTGACCTCCGACCCTAGTATTGCAACCAAAGTATTTAATGAACACTTCAGGTTTTGTATGAATATCTTAGCCCCGGAAAGGTCAAAACGCCGTAATATGTGTGGTAAAGGCGGGATCCTCACTCCAAAAGTGCAATGTAAGCTCAAAAGTCTGAAATCACGACACCGAAAAACACTTGATTTCTCCCTTATTATTCAAATGCATAAAATGTTTGACACAACAGAAAACAGAGCTAAAATGCTCCACTCAAATTGGGAAAAACGTGCGCTTAACAGCAAGGAGAAGAGCCCTGAGTTGATGCAGATATTGAAACGCAGAAACTGTACAAGAGACCCTATCATCTCAATAGTTACACTACAGAACAAAACCACCGTAGATGATCCCGTATCAATCTGCGAGGCCTTCAATTCATATTTTGCTGCTTCCTTCAACACTGAAGAAAATATATTGCCAACACCTCTCCCTGTACTAACAAACACGTTCCTAAGCCACGTTACTGTTGATGCAGTAAAAATACGCTCTCAGTTAGATACTATCAAACCTCCTCATCTTCCTGGTTCAGACGGCATACACCCTGTTGCTCTCAAACACGGAGGGGATGACATTCTTTTCCTTTTGCTTAATATTTATACACTTTCCCTATCATTAGGATCCTTCCTTCTCCAATGGAAAATTTCTATAATTCAGCCCCGTTACAAAAGTGACTCGCGACAAGACATCAACAATTATCGTCTCATTAACCATACTTCAATTTGTTCTAGAGTGTTGGAAAGGATAATAAAGTGTCGCATGGTTGAATTCTTACTATCACAAAATCTTATAAACCACTCCCAGCTTGGGTTTCTCAGCAAACGTTCGTACATGACGTTCCAGCTGGAATTCTTCAATCATGTTACAAAATCTGCTGATTCAGGGAATGCAATTATTATTACGCTTTTGGATATGCAAAAAGCTTTTGATCGCGTGCCTCACAAGCGCCTTCTGGTTAAAATGGCATATTTCGGTGTAAGTGGCCCCATGCTTAGCTGGTTTGCCTCGTACCTTGCAGACCGCACACAAACAGTGAAACTAGGAGATAACAGCTCAACGCCCAGATCAGTCACCAGTGGAGTGATTCAAGGAAGCGTCCTACGACCGTTACACTTTCTTATGTATATAAATGATATATGTAAAATTATCAAGCATGGCAAACTATTCCTATTCGCTGATGACATCAAACTTGTCTACACTTTTCCTCGTGGCGATCTCAATTCTTCTTTAGGAAATATACGAGAGGACTCCATGTCATTAGAGTCTTGGTGTCAAACTCGGCTGATGAAATTCTCAGCCAATAAATCCACCATCGTCGTACACGGTTGTCATATACCAGAAGACTTTATAAAGCTGGATGGTCATGGTATTCCAAATGCCAACTCAATCCGCGACCTGGGTATACGTTACTCAACCTCATTGAATTTCGCTGAACATATATCTTTCTTAATAGCTAAAACTAGACGAACGATTCGATACATTAAGCACTCGTTCTTCCTTCCTGCAGCTCGACTACACTTCTATAAGCTGTGCGTACGACCCCAACTTGAGTACTGCACGTTCATATATAGTCACTTGCGCAAGTCTGATAGGCTAGCTCTGGAAATTCACCAACGTGCATTCACGAAAGGTTTAGTGGGTTATCCGTCTTCTCTGAACTACAGAGAACGTTGCCAAATGCTTGAACTAGATCCTTTCTGGCTACGGCGTCTCAAGCTGAACCTTGCACTCAAGTATAGTCGAGTTTATGGCAATAAATTTACCGTCCAACTCACGATTCGCCTTCGGCATAGCTCAAAATACAACATCAGGGACGAAGAGTTCACTTTGACAGCTCTTAAATCTCGTAAAACACTGCGTTCAAATTTTTTCCTAGTGAAATATACCTACATTTGGAACAATCTTCCACAGGCAATTAGAGCCAGTAAGAATATACATCAATTCAAACGAAGCTTAGAAACTTTCCTGACATTAGCGAACGTCATGTCTATTTTCAAACTCTGCCTACCTGGAGACGATATCTTTGAAAACGGACCTTATAATATCTGAACGTCTGATCTCATTTAATAACATCTGAGGTTATACCTATGCCACATTATGCAACGCCATATACACTTCGAATCAATCAAAGTTATCAACTTCACCATTCGAAACATCTCTCAATTTCGGAACTCATTATTTCTCCAACAGGATAAATCTTGTACACAGTCACGTCCAAAACTTGCAGCTGGACAACAAAACTATAGCCAACATTTGGTAACATCACACACATTCCCGTTCGTAGTAACCAAACCATTCTGGTATATTCTTACTCCATACTTAATGATTACCAGTTGTTTATAGTTATCGGCTATTATGCAATAGCTGTGAATGTTAAAACTGTTTGAAATATATATATATATATGACTTTTTGAAAAAGAAAAATACACATATATATAGTGAAAAATATATATATAACTTTGCCTGTTCGCCTCATATGATTACATACAAATATGCTCATCTTCCTATCCTGACAGACCATCTGACAATCTTACCTTGTTGCAAAACATCCTTTCCATTTCACATAACGCCCGTATATACTAAATTGACATCGGAATTCTGCTATATTCATAAACTAAATGAAGCCGTGAATCGATCTTTTTCCGCGTTATTCGATAACAACTGTTTGTTAGAGATATAAATTTTATTAACTAATACAAAATCATAAATTTTATGTAAAAGGTTTGCTCAGAAAATATCAGGTTCCATTGCTCGTCATACTTCACATGATCATTTCACGTTCTCCTGTTGGTCACGTAATTTTGCTTTTCATTCTCGATTACACGATACATTCCAACGCGAGACAACATTCCATAACGTCCGGACAATCAAAATCCCGTAATGGTTGGACAATTCGCGAGGTCTGTGAAATTCCATCGATTTTGAGGAAATAACGAAGTTCAGTCCAGGAGATCGTCCATTTCTCCGCAAAAATTGGGACCCTTCTATCATCCTTCATCCTCACAAAAATTTCTACATAATTTCCCGGAACCGTCTTCATCAAATAATGGGGAAATTCTTCGACTGTTCAGTTTCTCCATCCTGAAAAATCTTTATTCTGGCATGACCTTGAACATGGGGCCTACGTTAACCTTGTAAAGCGAGAATTGATGTAACTACTCAGCATTTTTTATCGATCATTAAAAATTTTGAGAACTATCGTTTTAGAGGCAAGTGAGCTAAATGCTTCTTCGTAAACCAACATTTTCTTCTATTATTATGTCCGTCTTGTAATTTTACTTCCATAATTGGTGTATTGTATAATTAACAATTTTGAGTACGGTATGCGTTTTCACGTTGCCATGTGTATACTGATCACGCTTTTCTGAGTGTGTTTCTCACAGATGCGTTGAGAAATATACCATTATTATTATTATTAAGTATGACGAATAATGGAATCTGATATTTTCTGGGCAAACCTTTTATTTAAAATTTAGAATTTCGTGTTAGTGAATAAAATATATATCTCTAACAAATAACTGTTATCGTCTAACGCGAAAAGAGTACGATTCACAGTTTTTCCTAGTATTTGATTACAGCTGAATTCCGATGTTGATTTAGTATACACGGCCGTTAGGTAGAATGGAAAAGATGTTTAGCAACACGGGAGATTTCCAGGTGGTCTATTAAGATAGGGAGAGGCACAGATTTACATGTGACCACTACCGTTAAGTATGATTATCGGTAGTTAACGGTAGGTTGTTCTGTTTAACGCTTGCGCGTCTTCACGCCTTGGATCCACACCTCAAAGGTTCTCCGGTGTAATGAATTGTATAAACGGAAAATATTGACGATATGCCCGAGTCAGCCGGTTGCAGTATACATATTACACTTTCATTCTATCGCCAATGTAGGAACTTGGTTGTTCGCCAAGTACCACTTCATAGTCATACCTGGAAAGAGAAATCCCGCGAACCAACTCGTCGAACTGTTCTCCACCTTAAGAGTTGTATATAGTACAATATACTTGGATTCATTCCCAAACATTGCTGCCTTTGATCCATTCAGAGGATGATCCCGCTGACCTGGCCAATAAAAAATGTCTTAGTGTGCAGTTTGCTTTCACATTAGTAGCTGCATCAGCATGATTCACATGAACTATGATTAACGTCTGTCTGTGCAGTATTGGTTCACATTAGTAGCTGTTTGAACCTGACCAACTTTAGCTATGAAGAACGTCTGGGTATGCGGTACGGATTCCCACTAATAGATGCTTCAACCTCATTCAGTGAAGCTATGAATAACGCCTGCGTATGTAGTAGACGTTCACAGCAGTAGCAGCTCCACCCGATTGACTTACACTATCAACAACGTCTTAGAATGCACTATGTGTACCAAACAGTAACTGTTTCAACCTCATTCATTTAGGCTATGAATAACGTCTGAGAATGCAACATACATTCACACCAGTAGCTTCTCCACCCGATTGACTTAGACTATCAATAACGTCTCAAATACAGGATGCGGTCACACTAGTGGCCACTTCAACATGATTCACATAAGCTATGAAGAACGCCTGCATACGCAGTATACGTTCGAAATAGTAGGTGCTCCAACCTCATTCACTTAAGCTATGAATAACGTCTATATACGCAGTATACGATCACACTAGTGGATGCTCCACCCGATTGACTTAAGCTGTCAACAACGTCTCAGACTACAGGATGCGTTCACGCCTGTAGATGCTTCCACTTGATTCACTTAAGCTACGTAAAACGTCTGTGTGTGCATTATAGGGTCACACTAATAGTTGTTTCAATTTCAATCGATTAAGCTATGAGTAACGCCTGCATATGCAGTATACGTTCACACCAGTAGCTGCACCTCCCGAACCACCTTTATCATGAACAATTTGGAGAACAAACACATGCGGGAAGTGATGAAAAATCTGTATTTGGAACGCTTGGGGTACATGGTTATCATCATCTTCGATTCCATTGATTGCCATATTGATTGAACGTTTTCTGCACCGCAATAGATACTTGGCGTTCTAAACATCGTAGTGTGACTGGCTGATAGGTATGCCTCCCGGGGATTGGCAGGCAGCTTGATTTAATCTGTTTCCGCATATTGTTCCACATGAACGCCAAGCGACACCAATCTAGTTAGAAACAATGCAGTAGGGTGAATAGAATTTACTTCTGAAGATTCTAGGTGATAGAGTAGGACATGGTAACCTATTCTTACGCCGATCCATATACACCGAAGATGGAAACAACCATATGATAACTCCATTTCCAACCATTTCCATGGGCAACCATTCATCGACCAGTATCTACCTGAACTCTTGCAAACAAAGAGAAATTGTATAAATATCGCATAGGAAATGAAGCTGGAATTGTTGTCATACATGTTTCACTATCAAACGTGTTGGTGCTCCTGTTGAAATCCAAAGCATACACAGTATGGTCGTCTATTTCCATTTCGGTCATATCTGTGAAACGCCGCAAAATGAAGCACTCTCAAGTGTTAGGATGACGTATTTCATCTCGGAAATGGCAATGATCGCATTTATAAGACTTGAAAAAGTGAGCTAACGTAAATAACGGGTTGCTTTCGCAAAAATGGTGGAAAAATTTTTCATCACCAAGCGGATACTTTTGGGACTTAATCGATATATTTCAATTTTTCCATTAACGCCGCTTATTTACAATTGATGTACTGTGAGTACTTTTCCAAAAATTCAGATTTTAAAATTTAATAAAATATTTAAAAATCGAGGATTCGCGCCAAAAGGACCGTTATGCCTTATGAACGACCTTCAAGGCGAATCCGTGAAACGGATTATTGCCGATAGCTTTGATCAGTTCGAAGTGTGTGTGATTCATCTTCAGATGTTATTAGATCAGATCAGACGTTCAGATATTATAAGGTCCGTTTTCAAAGATATCGTCTCCAGGTAGGCAGAGTTTGAAAATAGACATGACGTTCGCTAATGTCAGGAAAGTTTCTAAGCTTCGTTTGAATTGATGTATATTCTTACTGGCTCTAATTGCCTGTGGAAGATTGTTCCAAATGTAGGTATATTTCACTAGGAAAAAATTTGAACGCAGTGTTTTACGAGATTTAAGAGCTGTCAAAGTGAACTCTTCGTCCCTGATGTTGTATTTTGAGCTATGCCGAAGGCGAATCGTGAGTTGGACGGTAAATTTATTGCCATAAACTCGACTATACTTGAGTGCAAGGTTCAGCTTGAGACGCCGTAGCCAGAAAGGATCTAGTTCAAGCATTTGGCAACGTTCTCTGTAGTTCAGAGAAGACGGATAACCCACTAAACCTTTCGTGAATGCACGTTGGTGAATTTCCAGAGCTAGCCTATCAGACTTGCGCAAGTGACTATATATGAACGTGCAGTACTCAAGTTGGGGTCGTACGCACAGCTTATAGAAGTGTAGTCGAGCTGCAGGAAGGAAGAACGAGTGCTTAATGTATCGAATCGTTCGTCTAGTTTTAGCTATTAAGAAAGATATATGTTCAGCGAAATTCAATGAGGTTGAGTAACGTATACCCAGGTCGCGGATTGAGTTGGCATTTGGAATACCATGACCATCCAGCTTTATAAAGTCTTCTGGTATATGACAACCGTGTACGACGATGGTGGATTTATTGGCTGAGAATTTCATCAGCCAAGTTTGACACCAAGACTCTAGTGATATGGTGTTCTCCCGTATATTTCCTA
>JTDE01001746.1:0-13042 GCA_014338405.1 Paragonimus skrjabini miyazakii | reverse complement strand
TTTTTGACAATAACTTTACGCGCTATTAATGCTTTTGTGTTTTTTTTTTCAATAAAGTATATAATATTTGGAAATAATTGTTATGGCATTCTGCGATAATTGGGTAACCAGCAACTTGTTCTAGACTAATTTTCACGTGATAGTCAAAACTCCGTCGAAAGTTTTGAAGTCAGTTCGTTTTATAGGGGCAATGTTTAAGCTAGACTCTATATTGCATAGCCTACAACAATTAATAATGGTTAATCGCGAGGGGTTAATGCAGGGGCATAGCACACGATATGGATCGAGTGGATTTTCACCACAACCTTTCCTCCTTTGAGAAGCCTGTCTATTCACGATTGCCAGTATTGCATTCTCAGTTTCTTTAAATATCAGAGTAAAACCCTAGCCAGCATCTTTACAAATACTGCTTTGAGGAGTCATGCTGTAAACCCGGAGCTTCATCACGTTTAGTTAGAATGTCAGCATAGATTTTCGTTGTTCGCCTTTGTAAAACGCAGACCTTCATTCCTGTTAGTTCCGTCACTGTGGTCTCATCGTCTGCTTTGCAGTTAGTTTTCCTCTCATAGTCAGATACTGTACCTGTTTATTTACTTTTAGTTTATCGTCTCCGGCCTCGCTATTAACTGCCCAGAGCTATGGAACACTCAGCATTCCAGCTTTCCACCTCGACCGTCAACCCACTAAAAATAAGTGAGAAGATGACCGGGAAGCTTCGCCAGCCACGTTGATCACTGGACTTCAAATATATGTTGTAGGCCCAAGTAAATTTGATTAGTAGATGATTAGCCTCTTGGACTTGCGGACTGCAGGTTTCAGATTGGGTTTGTACTAAACAGTGTACACATGAACATACGTTTTGGGGAAAATAAATAGAATGGTACGGTATGTGAGGGCGGTGCGTGGTTTGTGGCATCCTTTTTGGATTAGCCTGTCACAGTGACTGCAACAGAGGACGCCTGCGCTTTATACCAACACTCCAATTTAACTGCGCTGCACCGCTTGCGGTTCCACTTACACACCACGTGTCCGGTGTAAACCCGAAGGAATAAAACCAGTAGGTGTGTGAGTACAGACCTTATGTCCACCCGACCAATGCCAACTAGTCAGTTGGTGGCCTAGTACGGAAGCAAGACCAATATCTCTTCAGGGAAAATTTAAAGACATTCTAATGGTCTGAATTGAACTCTCAATAGAAATATTAAGCACATAAGGCAAAAAGTATTCCAAAGTAGGAATGTGCTGTAACTGGATCCACGGCCTATGAGCGTTCAAGTTGACCATACTAACAATAGAACAACGGTCAACGACACGACGGATAACGAAACTGAACAACGGACGATGGAATGTACACGATTAACCCGAGACGTCCCAGCCAACCCAACCGCCCTAGGCTAACGCATGAAGACAGGAAGAATGACCTCCAACTAGAGGTTTATTGTCACTCAACCCGAAGTCAACATGGTCACAAACTCGTTCATATTTATAGAGTTTGTGACCAATAAGAAAGCAAGATAAAAACGTGGACTCTACAAAGTTCAAGACACCATGGCGAAACCCCAATTAGAAGACTAACATGTAGACGAGGTGCCAAAAATTGCAGCGAAGGCTGAGGACCCTCGTGAAAGTCGGGGTAACATGTCCACGCCAAATACGGTCACTTAAAATGGTAAGGAAAAATTGTAACGTAAGTAAAACGATATTTTCGGCAACTGAAGACTTCCCCGACAGGGTACGTGTTAACGCACCCTAAATAGGCGAAATCATGGGAGCAAAAGTTCAAAGTTGGACCAAAAAACAAATAGGACGTTCATTGTAAATTTCACCAACAAAATTTAATGTGGATAATGGATAGGAGGCTGTCATGGTTTAGCTTTCTGGCGAGGGTAGTGGGTAATTTGCCAAGTGGCCTCGGTTGTTGGTTGATACAAACGGAAAAAGATACAACGGACGTGGTCTATTTTAGCCTAGGGTATCTGTTACCTGTTCGTCGACGGTGTACTATGGGTATATCGCTGACCCAATAATCAGAGACGGCTAGTGCATTGGCACCAACATTCATTGCAGTGTCACCAAGTCCTGCGACGCCCCTGGTTCTTTTGCGTGCCACGCACTCCAGCTCACAATGGCGCAATTGTCGTCCATTGAACGTTTGGATTCCCGTTCGCATCGTATTCCTTCAGACCGCCTGGTTCGTGCCCAAGTCCTCCCAAGGCCCAAAATCGATATAATCCAGCGAATAATCTATATATTGCTACATTCAGGTATCTCCGTCTTCATCCGGCATGATTTCGCGTATCTGCCTTTACTCTTCTCGGAATCCGGCCGTCCTTCATCTCATGAACTTGTCCCAGTCGATGCGGTTCAGTGCTCATCAGCACAGCTTTATTGCCACCCGTTTTCACTCGCTGAAGTACCTCGGAAACACGTGCAACCATCGAATGCTTGAACTGCGACATAGGCACTGTTTGAATACCGCACGTACCGACGACACAATGTCTAGGTTTTACCGCTGTATTACGGCGTAGACAGCACCGTTGAGCGGTAGACAAGTACCTGACTGTGTTCCTTTCATATACATTTTCCTAGACGTCTAAAAATAGCGATCACAATCGTCACAGGACTCCGCAGCTCACGATCTACAAAAAAACCTGTCGGCAAACCGCTACCCAAGCAGTGCAAGCCTGTGCAACTGCCTACAGTTTATCCATTACCGCAGATTTTATGTGCAAGTATAACACCCTCTCCAGAGAGGGCCGAAAGAAAGAAAATACACTACTGATTTTGATATCCAAGCCAAATTTGGATGCTGCAGTCGCGAAAACTCTTGTCAGCTGCTGAAATTCATCTTCCCCGCGTGAAGAAAGCGCGCTACCATTTACGAACAGATACATGCGCGTCGCTAAAGTAAGTAGCCTGCCTGGGGCTTCAAGATGTGGAATACTCAGCAGGCAGCCGCCCGTGAGCTAGTCAACTTGGACGCTGTCTTCCGAGTTATGGAAAGCAACTGTGAACACTAGAAACAAATATAGACTAAGCATGTTCGGGACTTAGACACGGGATCCAATTCGCTTGAAATTATGCTCTCATTTGATAATGAATCAAATAAGACGTGTAATGAATCCGTCAATCAGTCAGCGTACTTTTCGTGGCAACTGCACCATATATTATCCGGACGCGGTGACTTGTAGGGTTACGGGTCTTTGAGTTTTTAAGGAGAGATACCCAAGATATTCGGATGTTCTCATGGTTACCCGCGTTACTAGGTAGTAGTATAAAAATGCGTTGCATCGAAACGTGTGTTCCCGCATAATATACAACACTCACTGGTTTCACTGGTTTCTTGCGGAGTTGGAAGTATAAAACTTGTGTAGCGTCTCCGCCTCGAGATATTCCGGCAAGATTCAGTAGTACGGAGTTCGTGGTTCCACAACGGCTTTTATCTCGGTTTGGTTGTTTTCCGTCCGCACCGATCTCGTGAACTGCTGAAATAGTGAAGGTATGTGAGGTGTGTTGAGTGTTGAAGCAGCCGGGCACCTAGGAAGGTTGCACCGTTTTGTTGTATAACAGTGGAAAGGGTAAACTATACAGAGAAGGTGGGGGAAATGGGAAAAGACGAGAAAAAAGGGAACTGACCACAATGAAGGTACATGGGGCTATACGTGCCCGACTGCCAACGGCCATCTTGGGATAATTTAGTCATCAAGTTGCCCTTTGAATGCATCCGCTGACGGTACCATGACAATCGTCGCAGGAAGTGCGTTCCATGTCGAACAGACTCGGACAGCAAAATTATGTCGTCTGCATAAAAGGGCACTACGTGATATAGAGATCTTGTACCTATGGTCCCTGAGACTCACTGTATCGGCAAGTGTAAAAAGATTTTTGTTGGGGTGACCTGAAGAGCATAAGATTTTGTATGTCAATATAAGATCACCCCTCAGACGCCTCTAGGCTAGAGGAAATAGTTACAGCTTCGAGAAACGGTCTTCATACGACAAGGAAAATAGGCCCTCAACCCGCTTAGTGGCCCGTCTCTGGACTGCCTCTAGAGCAGTGACGTCTTTCTTCCAGTAAGGCGCACATACCCGATTGTTGACTTTCAGCAGTGGCCTTATCAGTGTGCTGTAAATACGTGGGAATCTGTCGACTGGGAAATTCCCAAGAATCCTACTAAGCATAGCTAACCTGCTGCTAGCTTTCTTTACCAATAGCATAGTGTTAGTACTAGGGGAAAGGTCTGATGTAACGACGGTACCTAGGTTGCGCTCCTGATGGACAGTGGCTAGGGTAGCACCACCAATGCCTTATGTTCTAGTGCTGTGCTGACTAACGTGCACAGTCTTTCACCTGGACGTGTTGAAGGACAGTCGATTTTCTACGGACCATAGATGCAGGGCATCTAGGTCTCTCTGAAAGTCTTCTGCGCCTTCAACGATGTGTAAGGCACGCCACAGTTCCGTATCGTCAGCGTGCATCACAACGGGGGAGTTATTCACACCTGGGCAATCGTTAACATAGATTAAAAATAATAAGGGACTTAGTATGGAGCCTTGTGGTACACCAGTTGTAGTGTTGAACGGCTTGGATAGCTCCCCATTAACTCTAACTGTGTATGTCCGACAGGATAGGTATTGTTTGAACCAAAAACAAACCTCACTGCATGAGCCTATATCATCCAGTTTGCCCAGTAGTATGCTGTGATCAACTTTATGGAACGCTTTCGTAAAGTCTAAAAACACAGCATCAACCAGGAGACGTTCTTCGGCAGCTTTTGTCCACGAGTCAGCGGCAATCAGTAAGTTGGTCGTGCATGAGTGACTGTTTCTGAAGCCGTGTTGCTCTGGCGCCAGCAGTGAGTGGGTATTTAAATAGTTTCTTACGAAATCATCTACTATGCTCTCCATCACTTTTGACATGGCTGGTAGTAGAGCAATCGGTCTGAAGCTACTGGCGTTCGTTCAATCCCCACCCTTGTAGATGGGAGAGATGATGCCGTGCTTCCAAGTGGCTGGAATACAACCGGTATAATATGAGTGCTGGAACAAACGAGCGAGCTGTTCCGCCAGCTCATCTGCGCATTCTCTCAGCATTTTTGGGGGTATTTCATCAAGTCCCGGAGAATTATCAACCCGTAGCAAGAGTAACTTGGAGCGTACGTTAGCCGGGGTAAAGTTAGTGGATGAATCCGAGGAACAAGCAGGATAGAAAACCGTGGCGCATGGTTCCGTCTCAGCGGAGTTGCTGAAGACGGATGAATACTGAGCACGTAATATCTCAGCTGTCTCATAGTTAGAGGTAAAGAGTCCTGAAGGTCCCATGAGAGAGGATATGGCAGCTTTTGATCTGGTCAAGGAGGCCATGTGCGCAAAGAACCTTTTAGGACAATCGGTGATAGATTTAGCAAGTGATACTTGATGAGCCCTGCGGTCGGCGCGTTCGGCTGCAGTGCATTGATTGCGACATCCGCATGCCAGGTGTGAAGCACTATCTCCTTTAAGGAGAAATGCATCTCAAAAGGCCCGCTTCTCTTTCATAAGACGCTTGGTCGATGATTTGAGCCAAGACGACTTGCAGGTGGGGCATGGAGTATAAAGTGGGACTGAACTAGTTATCGCAGTTTCCAGGTGTGACATGATACGCTCTAGATGTTTGTCTACCGTGCTACATTCTCCGGGTAGTGGCCAGTTAGCTTAAGATAGATGTTCTCGCATCTTTCGAAAGCTGGCTCGTCTGAAATTACGTCGAGCCGACAGTAACGGGCGGATGATCGTTACGTCGCACCTTAAGCGAAAACTGATTGTGGCATGATCGCTTGCACCTAGTGGTGCACCAACTTCGACTATATCCACCATATGGAGCTAGGTAGTTAGCACCATGTCTAGTCGGGATGGCCTGTGACCTTCTCTCCACCTCGTGGGTTGATTGACATGCTCAGTGAGTCCTACTTCCTGCACGAGGTTGTAGAATTCCGTGGCCGCAGTACCAAACGTTAGCCTGCTGTGGAGACCTGCATGCAGAAGGTTGAAGTTCCCTAGAATGATGGTGCGATATCCGGGGATTGCGGTGGCTCGTCTAATGGCACTGTGCATTCTTTCATCCAATTCTGGGGTTGCGGACGGAGCACGATAAATGACGCCGACAATGACCTGCGATAAGTGGGGTGTCCTAACGTTTTTCCGCAGGGACTTTTCAAGTGAAAGCAGGGTTTGGTCTCTGTTTAGGGCTGCGCGTAATTCAGCACCAACGTACATTGCTACGCCCCCACATCGGCTGGCTAGCCGATCCCTGCGAAAGATAGTATAACCAGGAATTCCTATCTCATGATCAGATATGTCCGGCGTTAGCTACGTCTCCGCTACACCTACGATCTTGGGCTTCTTTGAGTCGACAAGCTGTCGCAGTTTCTCTATTCTGTTTTTCAGAGAAAGAACATTAGCAAACATACACCACCAGCTAGATACGTGTACTCTCATTTGGGATAGTGTTTGCCTTCAGATGTTTAACGGGTACTACCTGGGCTAAGCCGACCCTTTCGAGGTCGGCTGTACCAGGTTTTTTGACTGTGCGGGTGATGGTGGGCTACTGATGACCTCCGGTAGCTTGGTCATCCATACCACACTTGCCACCATGGAAGGTATGCCAGTGGAAGGTGATCCACGCTCAGACCTTGGTTTATCTGCGTGAAGTCGGATCTCAGATAAGAAGCTGTTTTTTAGCGCATACCACCTTTGAAGCACAGTGGACAACTTATCACTCATGAATAAAGTGATTCGTAATAGTCTGGGGGCTGAGATGGAACTCAGGTGTACTGGGCGCGGAAGGCGTTGGATAGACCATGCTCCGCATTCGCCTACGTCTAGGTTTAGTTTAGCTCGGAGAAACTTCCACTGGTCGATGTCATGCTTATGCACGTGCAATGCATCCGCATCCTTCAGCTCCTCTACGCCGCGTACAACTAAACTACACATTCGGTCATCCTGGGAACTCTGGGGCTTGTGATATGCCGTTCGTCGAGTCTCTCTGATCACCCAAGGGAAGTCAGGTGTTGCTCTTAGGCAAGAGTTATTGAGTCTAGGCAGGGATGATGCTTTCAAGAGAACCTCTTCGACTTCTGCTATCTGGCCAAGCGTGACACGGATTGGCCGAGGACGTCCGTCTTGGTGGGACCTACGAAGCCTGCATAGCGTGGGTTTATCTTCCACACTCAGCTTAAGTAGATCACAAAGGGATCTCCACTGCAACTGATCATCGGCTTCTTTCTAACTGAGCAACATGCTTTTGCTTTCTGCAGCGTTATAGATAATAAGATTGTGTCTAACGAACTCGGGACAGTGACTACGTCTGGGAGTATTTGTGCCCTGTGTTCTGAGCTGGGGGACGGCTGTGTGATTACGGCTTTCGACTAACGGTTTAGAGCTTCCTTGGTTCGTGTCGATGGGTGACTTGGAGGTACCAGCTTGCTGAGACCCAGAAACGATGCATTTACCGCGCTTCCGCTTAGTGCGGCCTATCGAAGCTGGTTTACTAGCTAGAACGGGAGACGACGGACTTTGGTTGTGTGTAGCCAGAGTGAGGTTTCTTGGCGTTGGAGTGTCGGAACTGCATATTGTAGCGATTGAGGAACGGACTAACTCGCTTGTTCTGTCTGTATCCTGAGTGATGCTGTCTTTACGGATGTTTAGTCGACATGTCACACAATGGTATCCGAGGGCCGGGTGGGTGAGATTCGGAGCCTTAAATACAAGTCTATGGGGAATTCGGGGTCACACTTGCAGTGAACCCAGTAGTTACAGAAGTCACAGGCCATAGCTTTGATGCGAGACCCTACTACCTTCGAACACGGACCACAAACGTCGGCAGTAGGACTAATGGTTCGTCCTATGTTAGCTAACTAACCATTCTGCAGAGCGAATAAAATCTAGGAAAATAAGGATAAGGAACAAGACGAATGGGACTTGCCAAGCGTGCTGTCCGGTGAGTCTCTATGGTTCCACGAGGTATTGCTGCGTTGCTGCAGTGGATGGTACATCAGTGGCAGCACTATTACGAGGTGAGTTCCGTGTAGCAGAAGTAATTGGAGAGTTTTGAGGCCTTCTATTGGAGAAGTGGCGCTTCCACTTAGATAATCGAAGTCAGCAGTATCGCGATAGCTTCAGCCGTCTTGCAGTCCAGTTCGGTGGTTACCTTATGGGGTCGCAATATTAGTGGAATTTCCCATTCACGAATCAAGAAACACATCAGCTTGGACAACAGAACGGCTGGCGTGAGCTCCAGCCCTGTTATCGTAACTGCCTTCTTTTTGGCCATCCCAGCATTACCCGGAAAGCCGCATTAAATAACATTATTTGGACCAACACCCTTAGATTGCCCACTATTAACTAACCAACGTCTGACGCATCGCAGGACATGCAATCCGGCAAGGTTTGCTAAAGAAAGTCCATCAACCATGCATCTGGACAATACCACGTTGTCTATGGTGTTGACATCGTTCAGCCAAATTTTCCAGAACACCTGATCATACGTTTTTATGTCGCAATCACAACCAATGCCTTGATGACAAAAGTTTCGAATCAACCTACGAGCCGGCAATAACATTTGTGCTACTATTACCAAGGGATCGTATAACGAAGCCACACAACTTAATATTCCTCTTTTTGAGTAACTGATGTGAGGAAGGTTGGTTTATGACCGGAAGCAGTCGTCTGTCACATGTCACATCACGCCCAAAGCTCGCTGGTGTTCACAACTACGAAGTTCAAGATTCCAGAAGTCAACGGGTTTTCTTCCATTGGTTAAATGTTCAATGGCTTCACTACAGTTAGATACCCACTTGGTGAGTCTAAACCCACACAGTCTCAGCATCGCTTGAATTTAATCTACCACAGCCCTAGTCTCGGATATTGATTCGATTGACACTAAGCAGCCATCCGCACGGAAGTTTTCTTCCACTACCATCGCAGTCCTCTGTAGAAACGTCTGCTGATTATTCAGAGCCAATTTTTGTAGCGCGAAACTAGCAAAATGTGGCGAAGATGTCGCTCAAATGGAAAGAACGTTCAGCTCTTGAGTATCCGGCGGTCCTTCAAACGAATCGGAATTCCACCAAAGAAAGCTTAATGCACCTCGGTTACGACATGGCACTCTCACTTACAGGAACATCTTTCCAATGTCAGCGGAGACTGCTGTCGGGTATTCGCGAAAATGCATAAGTACTCCTAACAAATTAATATTAAAGTCCGGATCCTGGAGTAAGGTTTTGTTGACAGACACGCCTCTGTGTTCAACACCATGATCGAAAGCCATCTATACCTCACCCGTTCCATTCGGATTATGCACAGGATGTCGTGACATGTACCGTCTCCGTGTTGCAGTTGTAGCACTTATGTAACCGTTGGCGATATGCTCCAGTATTACGGCCGAGTAGCCAGTGCTTAGCATTGGGTCTCGAATCAAAATTCTGTTCAGTGCGATAGGCATTTCTCAACCATCTGTTTATTGTTGTGCAGCGCCCAACTACCTTGACTCCACGGCAAGCCTATCTCACAGTAACCCTTCCTGATCGTTACACCGCTTTCAGTCATTTACCGCCCGTCTCTCATCCTCAGAAAGCTTATCGTTCTTCGAAGCGCCCACGTCGCACACCGTATCTGTACTCTACAAGACCTCGCCACAAGGTAAGCTTTCAAGCAAAAAACAGCGTCCGGCGTTCTTCAACAATGCTTCGCATTGAATCAAAGATTTACTGCTAAGCAAGCCACAGTCAGATATATCGTTGTTGCCGGACACTGCAAGTTCACCTCCTCATGATGTACACCTACTTCAACGTTGTATCTCAGGTACCTGACTCCACAGTGTCCAGAGTACGTGGGGTTATTAGTCCTGCTTTCTACGCGGCTGGCTAACTGGCCATACTGACTAACGCTGACCACCACTCTTTTCTCCAAATAATTTAATAAGTCGCTAAAGGTAGGTTCTCTCTTCAGCGCTCGGTTACGCTCTCAGCAACTTTTGCTCATCTTTCTTGTAGGTGGTGAGGCAATCGCTGAACTGTCTTAATTAGATTGGTTGAGCAGTTTAGTTTTGCACTATTATCTAGCTGCATCAACATTGCCTGACAGCCTAACTGGTTAGTCTACACAAACTATCAACACAGCCAGCAGTTAATTTAGGACCCGTAAAGACTTCCTTTCTTATCGCCTGCATATTATCATGTCGGTGGCCAAATTCCTGGTACCGAATTTTCATAGCCTCTGTAAGCCCCACCTCTTCCGGCAAGAGTGTGAAGTGCTTAATTGTCTCATCCGCCCTACCACAACAATAATGAAAGCTTCGATCCCTCGTCGACCAATCTATCTGTTACGTTACATTAAAAATTTCTGACATAGGTCAAGTAATATTTCGGGGATCCATCGAAACTGTTCAACTCAATTTTGGGAAGACTGGCTCCAAGAATCAAGGTCTGAGAGCCAGCTCTAACGATTCACCAGGGTCGGAGCCAAGGGTTTTTCCGAGGCCCGCTGTCAAGCGGTGGGGCTGAACTGTTCCCTTTGCGATGTATTAAATCTAGCCCAGAATGTCGAGGCGGGTTCTGTTTTCACGGGCAAACGGCGTCTCTTGTGGAGCCCAAATAGTCTACGTCTTATTTCTAGCTTCTGTGTCTTGCAGGCCAGCACTTTTTCTAACAAGTCATCTGAACTCCATTAGGAACGTTCATCAGAGCATGATTTGGCCGAAAGGAAAAAGCAGCTGTGAATTTGGACACACTCTCCGTATTCTCCGGTGGGGCCACCACCTTCCCTATCATTACCGCTGGGACGGGTCCATGCTTAGTCCAAAGGGCCACAAACAGACAGCAATCTTGTTTAGTAACCCTTGATTCAGGTGGCGTTCTGTCATTAAAAAGTTCTTGGAAACACTTAAAATATTTGGCAAAAATGTGTCATTCACAAACCTTAATGAATTAAGGTTACATAAGAGGGGAAAGTCACCCTAGGTACGAGTATTCAACTGATTATCGTCCAAAACGGGTCATGGTCCACGGCACAATGCATCTGATGAGACACTGGTGTCAGTGTGAACTTGCTGCGGCAACTAGAAGATGTAGGTCGCGCATGACTTCTTCCTACTTAGCTTCTTCTTATTCTTGCATAATACTTCTCAACGCATTTGTGACAGGCACACCCGGATGTGCGCGATCATGACAGATAATCACATTAGGTACAACGCAACAAGCGGTTACATAGTAGAACAACCATGACGTCTGTCGGCAATAAAGAAGCGAAATCAGAGGGAAAAGGGTCATAGGTTACAACGTTCGATGCACGCACCAGGGAAAAAGATAGCTTGCGTGTTCCGCATACTCAGTGCAAAAGATGAGATGCTAAATTAATTCATCATTTACAAGATTAGGCGAGAGACGTCGTTTCAAATATTTCAAGGTCAAACCGAGAAATACGTGCAAATATATCTTTGTAGGATTTCGTCGTTATCTGACGTAACTTCAGTCAAGAAAATGTTTAAATAATCCAGTTTGGGCGAAGAAGGACAAGGAGTTCCAAGATCCGGTGAACATTTGGGCAGACTTCAGCGCAAGACTTTGTCGGTTGAACGGAAATGTCACAAGTCGATAGTCTCGTGGATCGCTTTGTCAATGAGGGGGTTTGAACGTCCATTAATCGCGCAAATTTCCTATGTACAACGGATGCTCGTGGGAGTAAGAAGAACAACTCAATCTCATGTGCTAAATGGGAAAATGTGAAGTGAGCAAAAGTAATATGAAGATTAGTATATATGACATATTCTGTGGATAAAAATTTCACGCGATATTAATAGGTTTGTGTCTTTTTCAACAAAGTACAAAACATTGACAAGCAATTGTTATAGCATTCTGCGATAACTGGGTAACTAACAGCTACTTCTAGAATGATCATCACGTGATAATCAAAATTCCGTGCAAAATTTTGTCGTCAGCTTGTTCTGCAATGTCAATATTTTAGCAAGAATATTTATTTTATAGGTGTAGCGATCTCCTAGAACAGCTTAATTTTTGCTGGTATTTTGTTGTACAGTTTGACACCTCCTGATGAGACATGTTTGTTCAGACCAATTGTATGCCCTATTTCCGCCAACGTGGAACTTCTTCACTTTTCCGTTCAGTGCGCCACACACAGAACGCCTACTGGCTGTACACTTTGTTGTTCCTCGGTCGTAGCTGTACATAGAGTACTGCGCGGTTTGTTGTCTTCTGAATTATTGTCATTGGGTTACTCACTGAATCTGCAGTGAGACGTCGTGGGAGAGTTCCCACAAACTAATGAGCCTGAGGATAGCATTTTTGTTGAAATTTTGTTGGCTATTTTTATTCGATAATCCGGCGTATTTTGTCTTCGTATTTCTGTCTCACGCCATTTGGTGAGTCAGATCCTTGTTATAAATTTTTATAAAGCGTTTTATTATTTTTTACTGACCGTATTTAATTTTTTGTTGCATAGTAGATCTCACCAAATTTTTATATTTATTAACCTACTCTATATTTCTCGTTTTCGCATATTACAAGCTATCGAGTGTTTGCCATGTCTGGCGAAAATACTAAGCCCTCAGGTTTGCATACTGTAGGCGCAGCTACACTACCATCTCCTCCATTCCTAGATATGGATCCCCCTATTGTGGTTTGTTTATCATAAGGCCGAGTTTGTTAAAAAACGAATTTCGTTTGATCAGGCAAAGTTCAGTCAGCTAGTCTCCAGGCTTCCGACGGAAGTCACAATGTAACTGCATGAAGTCCTCCTCACTCAACCTGTGGAACATTGCTGCGACACCCTTGAGAAGGCTTCAATAAAGCGGGTAACCTCATCAGAGAAGCCCCGCTTACAGCGTCGTTTCAGCGGATTACAGCTAGGCGACAAGCTTTCTTCTACGTTGCTCCGTGAAATGCAGGACGTTTTCAGTGGCTCCCATTTGGTCGGGTCACTATTACGAGAGCTATGACCTTGAAATATTTGAAACGACGTCTCTCGCCTAATCTTGTAAATGATGAATT
>JTDE01001745.1:62437-74223 GCA_014338405.1 Paragonimus skrjabini miyazakii | reverse complement strand
CTTAGTCTTTTCTCAATAATTTTCACCTTTCTTATTAACGTTTTCTTCTAGGATATTCCACGTCACTGTTGGGGTGAGCAGCGGCCCGAGCCACAGTACCTTTTGGTCAGGCTCATGGCTGTTATGTTGATGATGATGTAAATAACTCCCTACCGAACGTGCTGTAGTAAGATTCCGCTTGTTGTAAATGTTTGGAAAAGAAAGCTGAAGATTCCCATTGCTTACTAACGAAGTGCTATAACGTTTCGCTAACCGTGATTTCGGGAGCGAGTGAGAGAAAGCAGGTGTATGCAATGATCACGATGAATCTACTATTTCTAAATCATCCTCTTTAGAAGTAGAAACTGAATGTGTTGCCTACGACGTTTCGGCCGCGCTACGAGTAATGTCGGCATTTATATATTTGTTAGTTTATCCACTGGAAGCTCGTCGAAGGATGTGGCGTCCAAGCACAGCATCCTAGAGCCAACAATGAGTTATCATTACCCAGGTGACAAACTCTGTGATGTTAGTTATATTGCTTTAATTTCTGGCGCCTCGCATGCAGGTCGAAATACGTCTACCACGTTAGCGAGATCGGTTCTGTTTGTATGGGCTGTATTTTCTCCCCCAGTAATGTAACGTACTGGTTCAGGCCTGGCTGGAGCCTGTCTGCGCTCGTTATTGATAGAGGCATGTTAGAGCTAATGAATATCTTCCATTAACGTGGATGCCTATATCAATGTTGTTAGAGGTTCGAGTTAGGCAATTGACGGTCTCATTTTAAATACCAAGATAGTGTTTGTTGACCTGCGCCAACTGTAGTTACGGAGAGACATGAGCTTTTCTGCGAAATGATCAGCATACTCTGCACCCTTGCGTTCTCTTCTGTTTTTCGTTTGCGACTGTCGGCGTACTCGAGCTAATGTTTGTCAATTATCTGTATCTGCTAGTCACTGTTCATGCACGATTGCACTTGCACGATGGAATCATCATGTGGGCAACTACAACGGATGTTCTGAAACAACCTTGGACGTTGCTATAGCTGTTATGATCTTTCACCAAGGATGTTTTTGGTTCGAACATGTTTCGTGTGTTACTCTCCCGCTTACCTCTGCCAGCGTAACGTCTTTCCAATTAGGAACCAAATGGCCCGGAACTTGCGTGACCAAAGACGCTGCTATATATTACACGTGTCATAATAAATGTCGTTACTTTGCGAAATTTATTGTAACCTGAGTATGCTAACCTATCCTACTCTATTCATTCCGCGTGACATTATATTTATATATATATATGTATATATGATAACGGATCCTAGTATGGATTTGAAACGTCACAACAAATCGTTCACTATTCGGTGTGTGCTCCTTTTTAATTACTATATATATATATATATATATATATATATATATATATTGTAACGAATAGACTTTCGAGAAGTAACCGAGAGCGCAGAGCAGACAACGCCTGATAGAAAGGCCTTAATCGATCAGAAAACGAGGCATGTGATCTACAACGTAACGAATGGAAAAGGTAGATTACGATAATATATGGAGGGATCAGTATCATTGGGAAGAGGACAGTATGATGCAGAGATAAAGTATGACATTCTCTCCCGCCATATAAAAATTAACTAACGTAAATGTGAAGTATTAGAGGGTTAACTGTCCAGTGTATAAAAAAGACAGAGATAATGGCAAAACTGTGAAGCGAGGTTACGCCTCGCGATTTTAAAGCAAGGAAGGTCTAAACCTTTGTTGATGGGAGAGAAGATTTTCAACGTTTGTTTCCGGTGCACTAGTACTTTCTGTTCTGTCGGATATAGTGCAGGGTGCATCAACAATAGAAGGGTTTGAAATAGAGTGTGACAAAATGGGTTGTGGCGGTTGAGTTGTATTTTTAATGGGAGTCAGTTGTCGGAGAGATACAGTTTCCTCCCGACCGTCTGGAAGTAGAATGTGGGCATATTCGGGGTTACTCTCTAACAGTTCAACTTCTTCTACTACGGGATCATACTTGGATGTTTGGACATTCTTCCGATATAGTACTGGTCAGGGCGTAACGAGCCATTGGGGCAAACTGGTTCATGTGGGCAATTTCCGATTATGCAGAAACATGCGTTCGTGAGGAGTAGCGTTGGTAGCAGTACACAGCAATTACCTGATAGCGTGCAGCGCGTCCGAAAGTACGTGCTCCTATTGGTCAACATTCAGTGCTTTGGAATGCAGGCAAAGGGAAGCAGTTTTCCATATAGTGCCATTAAGTCTTTCAGCTTGACCATTGCCTTGTGGGTTGTAACTCGTGGTCCTGCTAGTGGCCACATCCCGGTCGTGAAGGAATTGTCTCACGTCCCGCGACATAAATGTAGATCCACGATCGGAATGAACGAATGAGGGCATTCCAAACATGGAAAAGAGATTGGTTAGTCGGGTAATGACAGTGGATGCAGACATATCTGGACAGGGAAAAGCGAATGGGAAGCGGGAGAATTCGTCAATTACAGTTTGTATGTAGTGATTGCGAGTAGAAGAGGGAATTGGTCCTTTGAAACCAGTAATAAGACGTTCAAAGGGCTGCGTTGCTTTAATTAAAGGACTGTTAAAAGAACTGTAGAATTTCGGTTTTAGTTGGAAACAGACGGAACATTATTGAATAACAGACTTGACATTGTCTAGGGAAAAAGGCAAATTCTTTTTTCGAACGAAATGAGACAAACGAGTAATTCCGGGGTGGCAGAGAGAATCATGGAGCTTTTTAAGATAGTCAATAGAAAGAGTTGATGCACAAAATGCTCGTATCGGCCGCAGAATTATTTGAACCAGAGCGATATACAACATCATAAGAGAATTGATCCGCGAACGTTGAATTTTGTCATTTTGGATCTTACTAGCAATTTTCGTATCATACATAAAAGCAACAGAACGTTGATCGGTTAGTAGCTTGAAATATATTCCAATCAAGTAATGTCGCCATTTCCGGATAGCCTCAATAATTGCGTAAGCTTCCTTTTCAACAGCGGAATGGTTTCGTTCGGTTTCAAAGAGAGCACGTGAGAAAAACACCACGGGCGGCCACTGTGATTTAGTGTAGCGGGGACGGCTATATCAGAGGCATCAGTTTCAACGACCAGAGGAACATCTCTGACAATGGAAAAGAGTGAGGCCTGAACTAGTTCGGATTTCAAAGGTTCGTAGGCGGAAAGTACATTGCTGGGTAATGGAAACCTCTTGTTGATAATCAGTGAATGGATTTTACCGAAAAGTGGGGAAACCACTGGGAATAGTATGAGAACATCCCAACCACTATTTGTTGTGCTTCCAGATTTCCAGGCGCAGGCAGCTTAATTAGCGCTTCGAATCGATCGGGATCTGGCCTCACGGATCCTTTGGATATTTCATAACCTAACAGACGAATTTCTTTGGTAGCGTAAACACACTTGTTTCGATTTAGTGTTAGTCCGTATTTATCAACCACTTGCAAAAAACGTTTGAGATTAGTCTCGTGATTGTTCGCATCTTTTCCGCAGACGGTAATGTTGTCGACGTAGACAAAGGTTTCCCTGAACGCATCTCAACGTATCAACCCGTCTATCTCTCGCTGGAAGCATGCATCACCATTGGTCGCTCCAAAAGGTTGCGGCGGAATTGGTATAAGCCATTGCACGCTTCAAAAGCGGTATATTGTCTTTCATCTTCGTTAACGGGTATTTGGTGATAAGCATTCTGGAGGTCCAGCGTATTGAAAACAATGAATTGTGAAATTTTCTCTACCATATCGTTGATAGGCATCCAGGTAGGTGAACCGGATAATAGTTTTGCTATAATCGACAACCATGCGACGTTTGTGGCGATCGTTTGTAGTGACCAAGACTTGTGCACGCCAAGGTGATCGCGAAGGTTCGATGATGCCGTCTTGTAACAATCTTTTGATCTCGGTGTGAGTGAAAACCTCATCACAGTGACTGTCGTCTCGACTTAGTACGGATTGGACGACAAGAGGGATCGAGCTGAGTGAAGAGGGAGGGAGCTGGAAGAGTAGCGGCAGCTAGGCCACACAGTGAAAATGAGGGTTGAACACCCTGAAAGGATATTTTCACAGATTTGTGTCGCTGTAAGAAGTCATGCCCTAATAACACGTCAGTACACATATTGGGGAGGATGGACAATTTAACATATCTGTAAGGTGTACCTCTGTGAAATAATGAAACAAGACAGTGGCCTTTGGTGTTACTGGTTATTTGTGTGGAAGCCAGAACGATTTGGCTACTTGATGGCAATTTTGTCCATTGATTCTAGAGTACGACCGCTTCAGAAATATAGCTTTCTGAGCTCCTTGTGTCAATCAGCGCTTGTAGGATTACCCCATTTATTATCACTTCAGTGATGGCTTTGGCAAGGCTAGTTTGAACTGCAGCAGTGACGATAGAGGAGGTAAGGAATGGAGAAACTGACGCTGTGTGTTTCTAGTGAGTAGCAGAATGACAAACCTTTTGGTAGTGACTCCGTTTCCCAGATGATTTACAGACTGAATCTCTAGCTGGACATTTGTGACAAGGATGTCGATCACACCCACAGAAGAAGCAGTTAGTTCGGGCTGCACCTAGTGTATTCTCGTAATGACTGCTAGGTTCCTCGGCAGTATTTGGTGAGGCGTCGGTAGCAGCTGTATTGTAAATTGGAGTTTGAGATTGCTGGAACGAATGCGATTGTTGTTGAGCCAGGTCTAAAGCCTTCGCTTGATCGTAAGCGGTTTTTACGTCTAAAGTTTTGTGTTCAAGCAATCGTTGGCGAATCGAATTGGATAAAAGTCCACCTATGAAGGCATCGCGAATAGCGTCCTCTTGATTTTGCTCCGCGCTGACGGCTTTGAAATTGCAATCCTTGACAAGGTTTCGAGGTCTTTGTATGAACTGGTCGAGAGTTTCATTGGGATCTTGTTTACAAGTTGTTAGAAGGTGGTGTGCAAAAACTTCATCCTTTTGTTGTATGTAGAAAGAGTGAAGTGTGATTATAGCAGTCATAATCAGTACAGTGAGAAATGAATTTGTATATGGCGGGAGACAAGGTGTATGTGTTTTTAACTTGTCAGGTTTATGAGAAGCATTCAATTCAAGAAAATTTGAAAAAGTATATAACCAATGTTTCTATGCGTCACCACCGTCTGTGGAGTTTGGGTCGGCATCAAATCGGTCCGGTCGTAGCAGACGATCCATTATATCTGATTGATTAAATTGTAACGAATAGACTTGCGAGAAGTAACCGAGAGTGCAGAGAAGACAACGCCTGATAGAAAGGCTTTACTCGAACAGAAAACGAGGCATGCGATCTACAACATAACGAATGGAAAAGGTAGATTACGATAATATATGGAGGGATCAGTATGATTGGGAAGAGAACAATGTGATGCAGAAATAAAATATGACATATATATATATATATATATATATATATATATATATATAATTTCCATTAAGCTACACGGCTAATTAGTTTAACTCCTGACTAGTGACGTTGACGCATGTTACTCAGCTAGCAGCCGCTGATTTAAATCCCAGTTAGTGCAAATGCTCGAGGTTACCCATTATCAGTTATTTCCCATGGAGACCAACAGCAATCTGGCACACCTATTGAAATCTCATAACTGTATGCAAAAAAAAATCCTTTTGATTCAGCCTTCATTGCTATTATCTTTTATCTTCCAGGTACTCATGAGCGGGGGTGAACTGGACCGCTGCGTCTATCTTTTCACTCCCAACTTTAACGAGAAGAACATTCAGATATACATGTTCTCATTTTAAACCGCCATTCACTGAGTTTTGGCAGTGCTTCCTTATTGAATAGTTATGTTTTCTCATCCTTTGCGACCAGTTTACATCATATACACCTTGGCTGCAGTGGTTTGGTTATTTCAAGGTGAGTATAATTGATTATCGTTTTGTGACTTGTGACGACAATTCCTAGATTTTCAAGTTGAACATCACCCACAATTGATCGCAGCTGTCGCATCCCCATAGACTTTCCAGTCGGCCCCTTTTGAAAAGAAGCACTAGACTCGAGTTTCGCTCTCAAAGTCTATGGGGATGCGACAGCTGCGATCAATTGTGGGTGATGTTCAACTTGATAATTAACCAAATCCCCGACTACTCATCAGTAATTCCTAGATGTAAAATTTGTCTCTTTATTTGGTAGAAAGACCATTTACCTAGGTACCGCCATCTTTCTCATCATACAAAACTTAGCATCACTGTAACATTAGTCGTTATTTTCTATAATATGTCCAAACAACATCGCTTGTTGCATTTCTTTTGTTATTTTCGATTTTCTTGCGGTTGTCATGCACCTCTTTGTGTACCTAACAGGAACTGCTTGTGAATTGCTGCTAGATAAAATTGCTGTCATATATATTCTTAATCATTTCCAAACCTGGACTGACGTTATCTCGCATACACCAAGTATTAAACCGATGTTCGTATCCATAAACGTCCTGTTGTCACACAATTATTGTCTAGTTTTGTGTCATACTCTCGACGCTATCCCCAGGTCAAGTTTCAAATATGTTCCTTTACCTTGCTTATTCAGGTTACCCTTACATGATTTTGGCGATATGCGAACCAAGTTGCTATCCGTCCCTTTGTCTAGGTCAGAACAGTACTATTTGGAATTAGTCGCAATTGAGCCTGTGTATACAAATTCGGTAATCGATTACAGTTAGGGTCAAGTTTTTTCCACTCCTCCACATTAAACGATATAATTTTGATATATCCAACCCTTCTAGTCTTCTGTTGATTTGTTTGTTAGCTTTTTCTTTTCATTCCTGTGTGTGACCTTCTTACTGCTCATTCACTTATTACTTGTCATTTTCTAATGTTACCAGATGTCAGGTTGCTTCTTGACTCTATAAGCACCTTTTCCATCCGATGCACTTGCTTAGCTGTGTTTATCTACTCTCTTTCTTCAGTGTAGTTTACCGTACCGGAATTCAGTGGCTATTGGGTAGAATCGTTTGTATGAACATACTTAGACTCACCCGCAACCATGTCACTATGTTGCCATCAGTTCTACAACTTGCAAAACTACCTTTTTTTTCTGCGAGAGTAACTGAAACTTGTGCTCTGTTGGTTGAGCTGTCTATCTACAACGCTGTGCAGATCGTTTTTTCTTCAAAGGTACAGCAAAAGTGCATATTATGTTTGTGTGGAAGAAATGTACATGTTTCTTTTTGTTTTGTCAACCAGATGTGCTGGGGTCGTTTTCAGCTACTTATCTCTCCGTTCGTACTTCGTTGTCAGCCGGACTGTTCGTGATATAAAAACATGTCCCGCCGGAGATATTTGATAGTTCGTACGTTTAACGATCGGTATTTTCACTTTGGGATTGTTTCTGCAGTTGATGCTGACTTGTACACAAACTAAACTGACACAAATTCCTTGTTCGTTTTTTAATTGTTCGGTGATCTGTTATCCACATCAACCCTGCCACCCAACCTCTTACGACGTTTCTAATTTCGCAGGTTGTTTGCTTAGACTGAGTCTTTATATCGGAAATGATTCACGTTGAACGCAATTACGTATTTTTCCTGATCAGTTTCGAATATCTTCTAACTTTTTTTAATTGTATCACTTGGCTTAATATTGTGTGTTTATATGACATAGATTGATGTATTTCTCGTTGTTCAGCTGAGGTAGAGTGTGGAAAAGGCAAAAGCGGAGGTGGTAGTCGCGTTCACGCTAGCAGTTCATCTGGACGAAGTCGAATTGGCCGGCATTCTTCCTCCTCCCGTCCGTACAGACTTCGATCCAGCCTGTGAGTTTCTGTTAGCACGACTGTCTGTATATTCATTCTTCTGAGGCTTTTTTGAGAATGAGGCGCGTTCAATTATTTAGACTTTTTGTTTCTCAACCTTAGTTGTTCAGACTAACTGGTTTACAGAGCTGTGTGATGATCTAATGAACCACCATCAACCTCATGGTTTATTGAGTAATTTTATCAAATTTGTGATCGAATGTGGTTGATGCTCAATTTGAAGTAATTCAAGTTCCCGAACTTCAATCTAAACTGCATATATTGTTCATTTGGTTCAATGAAGTTCGTGACTTCAACCTAACTGAGAAGTTCCTGATCACGATTGGATAGAACAGAATGATTCTGTTCATTTTCCTTTCGAAATGACCGGTCAGTCCAAACACTATACACACAAGGTTGCGGTTGAACGTTTGGATTTGATTATGCGATCAAGTCTGTTGTTAAATTGCTATCGTTGTGGTTAATAGGCTAGTATCACAAACTCGGGGGTGGGAGTGCAAACTACTGATGAGCTCTAATAAGAGTACAACTCGAGTCCAGTGCACCCTTAAGAAGTGGACCGGCTGAAAGGCTTATCTGAATGCGAAGACTGTGGTCGAATGTGGATGGTGTTCAATTTGAAATAATCTAAATCCCCACAATTCAATCCAAAAAAGAAATTGCATTTCGTTTTATGCCTCCCTCACTTCGACACTGAACTACCACACGGTTCTGTCACAACTTGCGCATCTATTGGACCAAGCTGGAGGATGCTAACAGCCGAGAGAAATACTCGTTTCGAAGAAGCCAAATCTGATAAGCTACAGTTTCCTCGTCCTCTAGTTTGTTGGAAGGAGTAAATGGAGCAATTTATTATTTTAGAAAGCTTTGGCTTACACTATTCTACTGCCATCCAACCGATACCTTTTTAGTTTGGCTTTTGTGCCAAAGACCTTAGTCGAGAACTTTAGTCTGTTACATACCGATATTTGTAATTATACGCCTAACTGTCAAAAGTCGAGTCGTCAGGGAAAATAAAGCAGGTGTTCTGTACAATATACTGCCCTCCACTATCAGTCATTGCTGTCTGATCGATCATGTGTACCTCAGACAGGTGCAATTATTTAGAGAGACGATTGAGTTTGATCGACTTTTCGATCGGATTCAGTTCACAAGTGCTTCCGTTGATCAACCAATCAGTGTTTACTTAATTGGCCCGTTGAATCATTCCTGCAACTAGACCATCGATCCGGTCGACGTGTGAGGCCAAGAATTGACCGTTGACGTAGCTTCTCTTCAATCGTTCCGGTCGATACCGTACTCTAACTCTGCCGCCTCTTTTTATATTCATAGCGTCTTGATGTCAAGGTATCGAACATTCATATTTGACTATGTGTCAGTCTTCATAATGCGATTCTTTTACCAAACATCCGACTGGAATCATGGTTGGCGGCATCCGAAACGGATTAGCGTGTCACAGTGACGGAAGCCAAAAGACGCCTGCGCTTTAAACCATCATCCCAAGTGGCTTGCGCTGCGCCACTTGCGGTTCCACTCACACACCACGTATCCAGTGCAAACCCGAAGGAATAATACCAGTAGGTGTGTGAGTGAGGCCTTTGTGTCCAGCCGGCCAATGCTGGTTAGCCAATTGAATGGCAAGCACGAAAAGGAAATCCTTATCTCTCGGTAGATAAACAGACTGCAATGACAAGATCTATACTAGGAAGAAAGATGTATGAAATGCAATACAAGAAGCATTTCAGTATATGAGTGCGTGTTAGCGCATTCTAGAGAAGATAAAGTTGAAAAACAAAATTCAAAGTTGAACTACGAAAAGATCAGGCAAACGATTCATCATTCAATACTCCAACAAAGTTCAAGAAAAGACTGCGTAGAAGACTACAAGCACTCAGGTTTCTGTAAAGAGGAGTGGATTAGTTGCCCAACGACCGTGGTCTTGGTCTATGCAATAATTAACAAAATGGAATGGATATGCTGATATGACATACCTGAGTCTAACGTACTCGTCGTCTCTTCGCCGACGGTGCACTAGGAGTACGCTGGTGGCCTACTAATCTAAGGCGACCAGCACATTCGCGGCGGCATACATCGCAACGCCATATAGTCATGTCACCACAACCTATGGCACCGATGGTTCCTTTGCGTACCGCGCACTTTCGTTCTCGGCCGCGCGATAACTGCTCGTTGAACTCGCGGACGCCCATCCAAATCGTGTCCTCAAGGCAATCCGATGCAACGCTAAGTCATCCCAACATCTAAAGTCAATTTTACAACGTGATAAACTTATCTGCACAACATTCTGGTATCTCCGCTTTTGACCACCAGGATTTCCCTTACCTGATCTCAGTTGTTCATACAGCACCTGCTACGGAATACGATCATCGCCCACCCGACGGACGTGACCCAGCGAACGAAGCTGATTCAACATCAACAAGGCTTCCATCCCATTCATGTTCGCTCGCCGCAGTACCTCAGTGTTCGGAACCATGTCCGACCACCGAGTATCCAGGATGCGTCTTAGACATTGCAAATGAATGTGGTTCAGATAGCGCACTTTCCGCTGACACAATGTCCATGTTTCACTGCCGTACAGAAGTATAGACAACACCATTGAGCGGTAAACAAAGAGTTTAGTGCTCGGCCTCAGGCTATGGTTCTTCCACACACGTCTTTCAAGACGTCCGTAAGCAGTACTAGCCTTTGCCACACGAGCTCTCAACTCGTGGTCCACGGACAGATCGGTGGACAGATTGCTGCCCGAGTAGCAGAAATCTGTGCAGCTGTCGACAACATCTTCATTAACACGCATTTGAGGTGAAGATGCACAGATAGCACCTCCGCCCGAAGAAGGCTGAAAGAAAGAAAATATCTTACCTGTGTTGATATCCAGTGTAAACTTGGATGCTGCGGTCGCGAAAGCCGTGGCCAGTTGCTGTAGTTCGTCCTCGTTATGTGCAAACTGCGCGCTGTCATCTGCGGACAGAAACATGAGCATCATTGAGATATGTAACCAGGGTTGGTGCGCCGAAACGTCGAGTATTCAGTAGGCGCTCATCCGTACCGTACTCTACCTTAACACCGTCCTCCCCAGAGTTCTGAAAAGCAACTGTTAGCATGACAGTCAAATATAAACCAAATAGAGATAGAGCCAGGACACAACCCTACTTTACACCAGTGACAGTGTCAAAATCATCAGAGGTAGATCCACACGATTACACCTCCGCCCTCATACCCAAATGCAACAATCTAAGCAAATTGACGAACTTACCTGGACATCCAAACTTACCAAGCACCGTTCACAGCGCCTCGCGGCTCACGAAATCGAACGCCTAGGTGAAATCGACGAAGAGGGCATACAGGGGCTGGTTGCGTTCCCGGCACTTCTCCTGAATCTGTCGAGCATGGAACACCGGTCCGCCGTTCTTCAGGATTTCGCCTGGCAATCCATCTTTACCTGCAGCCTTACCGTTGCGAAGCTACCTAATCGTTCTCTGTAGTTCTGGTAAATCAGGAGCGGGAGCAAGTGAGGGTTTGATGGCCTGTTGCGGCAGGCTGTTCACGATCACCCAATCAATGGTAGCAGGGCGATTTAGTAGGCTACCAAAGTGTTTGCGCCAGACTTTCATGATGTCCTCTGGCTGGGTGCACGAACAGCTGGTGTCCACGTCTACCAGTGCTTTAGTAGACTGGATCGATGGACTGAATATCGCTTTGAGAGAATCGTAGAACTCCCTATATTGTCGACGTTCTGCGAAGCCCTGCATCCGCTCACCCTGCTTCATTCACCAGTTGTCCTTGATTCCACAAACATGCTCGGCCAGTTGACGGCGGATACTCCGGATAGTGGCCTTCTTTGCTTCATTGTCCGGGTCCACTGTGGAGGCAACAAACGCGGCATTCTTCTCTCGTACCAATTCCGCGACAACCGCGTTGTTGTCGTCGAATCAGTCAGGACGTTTCTGGCGTTTGATACCAATCGTCTCGGTGGCTGCTGTCGTG
>JTDE01001745.1:46529-58310 GCA_014338405.1 Paragonimus skrjabini miyazakii | reverse complement strand
GGGGTCCTCGTGATCACTCAAACCACTGGTTAGAGACGCTATCCGAGATGGTGATGTGTCGCAGTCAATGGCGGACCTGTATCCATACCATTTCTAATTCTTCCTGTTAGTCTTCTCTCAATAATTTTCAGCCTCCTCAGTAACGTTTTCTTCTGGGATATTCTACGTCACTGTTGAGGTGAGCGGCGGCCCGAGCCACTGTACCTTTTGGTCAGGCTCATGGCTGCAGTGATGATGATGTTGATGATGATGAATACGGTCGTAAAACGCGTACATCTACGGTGCACAATAGTAACTGGAATCAAATGTCAGTGTTCTATTTAACGCGCTCTCCTGCTAGGCTAGCTTCTCATTGCTACGTGAGCCGATCATTTGTCCTGGATAGGGTCCCCAATAAAACCCTATATGTTATTGCTTCGTAGATCACGTTATTGTACCAGAAGCTCCCGGCGGAGTACATCAAACTAATTCTATTCGATGGCACAAGCAATCGACGAGTTTCGTAGGTTATCGTTGCTCGAATGGATCACCCCACTCATTTTCACTTCTCCCTGTTTCCAGTTTTCATTTTTTTTAGCTATAAAACAACTGACAAACATTGACTCGTTTATTTTTTGCATACAGGCTGCTCATACGACCAATGGATGTACGCGTTGCTTTTGATACGGTGTTACTTTATGTATTCCTTTGAAATAGTCCTTGGACAATGTTATCAGCGGTTCTCTGACTACTCTGAAGCCGAATTCTGTTACCAAGCTGAAGTTTGTGACACACTGAGCTCTAAAAAAGAACAAAGTTTGTCCAATTGAGTGTCAGTAAATGATCGTTTATGCGAGCCAGGTCTAGCACTTCGAGTACAGCTATTAACACAAATAGAAATTAGGTTGTTTATTTATCATGTATGTATGTTCCTTCACAGACCGTAGCTCGGATGCTGTCAAGAACGCTTTCGATGACGTCATTGTTCTTGGTGGCGGTACAAACATGCAGGTTGTTTTCCATATTTTACAAAAGAAGCGGCGGGATGATATATTCAGTCTTTGGGCACGAAGCACTGGCTGTACAAATGGGTGTGTCTCATGGACCCCGCCTATGGGGTTACGCATTTCAGCACGCAAGACAGTAGTGCGTCACCTGGTGACCGTCTTGTGCAATCTAACCGATGGATACGAACTGAATATATCGCCGTTAGCTATCGGTTCCGACACTCCGTTAAAGATCACCGTTCATTTTGGAGTACCCATTTTGACTCGGATCATGTTACTGTTCTTGTCCGTTTCATTTTATCGTTTGATTAGAGATCACCTGCCCTCAAAAAAGAAAATATTCA
The DNA here is from genome assembly GCA_014338405.1 of Paragonimus skrjabini miyazakii. NCBI lineage: Eukaryota > Metazoa > Platyhelminthes > Trematoda > Plagiorchiida > Troglotrematidae > Paragonimus > Paragonimus skrjabini miyazakii. The sequence continues at coordinate 56,980 of JTDE01001745.1, read as the reverse complement.
GTTTGAGATAAGGCGACGAGGGTATGCGAAACGCCTGTCAAACGACACTAACGGTTAAATTGCCCGGTTCACAACAGTGGAGTGATCCGAACGGGCACCAAGCAGATCTCTCAACCATTATGTGAACCCTTTGCAAACAGGTCTGTTCCAAAACAGCATCACAAGTACGATAGGAGTATATTTCTTTTGATTCCACATAACTTACAAACAGACATCGATTTATCTCACTAGGACAACCGCCAACTGGAACGCAGACTTGCGGAAGTCTACGTAAGAGTCGTGAAGCTTATTTGACTTAGTGGGCAAAACAGACGGAAAAACCTATTTTATTGGGGAATAGCTGAGTGGTTGCGCCAGCATCGACAACGTGTTAGTGAGACATATATGTAAAAGAACTGGTTTGCTCGTTTATAGCTTGTAGCGGCTTACTATGTAGGCTGGGCAGAGCTGATGTGTTCAATCTTGACCATTCCGACGATCATCTGTCGGAATCCGAAATGACTTTGGAGGTTACCTTATTAAAATGTAATAGAGTACTGGTTTATCCTCTCACTAGTTTTTTTATCGGCTGGAGGCGATAGTTTTCGTCTAACCTGACCGCCTTCGTTCTATGCGAAAGTCTACCTAGTGTCTGAGCGTATCAGCCGTCGTTCAAAGGAGACGCGAGAACGTCACGTGACATCCACAGGATTACCAGACTCGTCTGTCTCATCCGAAATACTAATGAGGGTCATATTGTGCGGCCTCTGAAACATAACGAGGACCGAATATAAGAAGAATAGTTACGTTTGTGATTTGATCGCAAGTGTATGTGCGGTTTACAACAAACACTGGATTATCGGCGTTCTTTTCTTTAGCCAACGCTCATTGTGTTCTTTTGTTTTCGTTATTTGACACACTTTATGAGACTGTTTTTATAGTAGAAGATTTCCAGTGAAATACTAATTTGTTACGTATCCAATCTGAGTACAGTGTGCATTTGTGGACAGCCATTTCGGGTATTCTCTACTTCTATCAAAGAACCCCATTTTTCCATACAAAACGCCTTTTTCCAAGAGAAAACCATCTTGTTCAATCAAAATATACAGAGATTCCTAGGTCAGTCTAGAAGTAACCTTCACTGTTTCCACCTACTCAATCTTTATTCCACCATGCTTGTTGGTGACTTAGTGACCTTAACGACTATTTTTAGTAACTGTCCTTCAGTCTCTTGATTCGAAAAATATTTGTAGGTCACCATACACTATATGTATACCCTGTTACACACGTTTTGGGGCAAAACGAAGTGAGTTTTTGCACTCATCCTTTGATTTAGCTTAACAACGATCAATGGGGTCAGCCGCGTTATTTTTTGGGGCCAAGGCTTCCGTTTTGTTTATCTCAAGGCGGAAAATTCGAGTTCTAACAAGCGCTCTTTTCTTCCGTTAACGATGCAGTTTATTGTTCTGAGCTCTTACAGCAACGTCCATTGGCTTTCGACGGACGTGTCTGATTTCTTTCTTTATTTTCGACTACTTTATGGGCAGTACTCTGGGAAGGGTGCTCGGAAGTTGTGAAAGTCTAGGAGTGGGGCTCTTGCCAGGTAGTCAACTGACCGCCATTGTGCATGTTGCTGACGTTACGTTGTTTGTCTGCTCTGCGAACTAGACGTCAGCCATGTTGAATCGGTGCACAGCATCGTTACAAGCTTGTTCTGACCTCAACTTTGTTGGAAGCAAGCCACTTCACCTACTTGGGTTGTATTATCTCATGAGCTTGTAACATTTTTCAGTATATCGCAGATCTTCATCGTTTGCGTGATAGAAATGACGTCCGATTGTTGATTAACGGGAGTGCTTACGTTGCGTGTCTCAACATAGGACACCTGATGTCGGAATTCGCTCATGGCAGTTTTCGCCAGTTAGTTTATTTCAACTGGGCTTATTGTGTGTGGATCGCGACAGTTTGTTGATATGCTTTTTGGAACTATACGAGTTCGCGATCGATAACCGAGCTGTTGAAAATACATAGTACGGCAGTTTTAAATAATCTCGGATTTCAATCAAAGACACGGGTTTATGTCAGTCAATAAATAGTCTGTTTCGATAAATCACTACCGTCTGATCATGATGCGATAGTCGCCGACCCATAATCAAGTCCTTTGCAAATCAATAATATAAATTCCACTGAAGTGTTAGCCTAATTATCAGCGAGCCATTCAAGCGGTATTCGACTAACATTGCGTTCCCTTACATTACGCTCCTGTTACTCAATTTCAGTCGCTGATGTTCATATTCTCTAATTGTTTATCATTCCTATGATTATTGCTTCTTTCTACCTTTCTTCCCATACCTTCTCAGAAAGGTACACGGTATGTGAAGGCGTTCGAACCGTGTACGACAATGGAACACTGCGTAACTATTCCTACTTCATCTGTCCTGATAGCCTGAGTGATCGTTCGCTGACCTACTGTTGCTCTAACGACAGCACTGGTAGCGCCCAATTCTGTTGCAGCTCGGATGGTTGGAGGTAAACTTGTATGTCAGATAGATTGTGCTACTTGTTCTACGTGGTATGCACAAGACGTATGTTTGTAAAACACCAAGCTGCCAACATTCTGGAATCACTGGTCATAACAATATTTTCATCATCAGAAATAACAATACCTCAGTGATTTTGGCTGACGTCTAGCTGTCATACCGTAATGAGACGATGAAGCTTTAGACAAGAAACAAAGAGATGACGAGACTTTTCACAGCAACTGTCTATACCCAAAGATTCGACATCAAACTGCCTGCACCTTGCAAATAAACAACCTAAATATAGGTATCATCAGCAAGACACTTTTCTCACGACTTTCACTGTCTCGCATCATTGAGTGCACTTACTTCACAGACAGTTCGGCCAAACATCGACAGCATTCACACCATTGAACCTGATTAGCCGCTATCCCATCTTAAGGACTGCAGCCACTGACTCTGTGAGTCGCAAGGTCCCCAGCCCGGGAAATAAATCCGTCCTACAGTGGCCAACACGTTGGTAAACGACTTCATCTCTCTACACCAGACCGTCATTTATCCACCTTGCATCTTACCTCAGTCGGCCATGGTATTGGCAGAGTGCTGTATGTGACAGGCGACTAGTTGGCATCCTTGATGCATCACCTAGACATTTAAGTCTTTACAAATTTAAAGATTGAATAATCACTAACAAGTGCCATATTCCCTGCGATCGATCGAACGCAGGCATCGATTAACGTTTGATTTGAGGATTAAGATAATTTATTTGTACTGTAGTCACCTAATAAGGCCAGGTTCTTTCACTTACTTCATTTGTTTCACTCAAACTTTATTTCGCGGCTAAGCGACTACTAGATTTTTGCATATCGCGATAGTTGCTTAGTATTGGTATAATGTTTCAAGTTTGGGTGTTGTATTAAACGGATAGAGCGGAAAACAAATATAACACAGAGCCAATAAGAACACAAAGATTTACTCCAATTGTGATTTCTGATGTCGTGTCTAATCGTATGTGGATATCTCCATCTTGGATGCTGTTAGCTTCTTACTAAATTAGGTGTGAATTTTATAACCTTTACTTCTTAAATCGTACGAGCTTGTGAGTCATATTGATGCTTCATATTATACGCTACATGTGTTACATAGGTATTAATAGGGAAGAAGAAGCAGGTTATGAACAACGTCCACATCATCATATCAAGTTTCACGGTCTTATAGACCTGTTACACGCTTTAATATTCAATGAAACACAGACATCTCACCAATGCTACTTATATCGGTGATTTAAAAATATGCATCCATCGGAACTAATTGATCCGAATAACCTCCGGACTTAAATTTCCTTCTTGCCTAATGAAAAAAGACTGCAATCGGACTATAACAGGCAGTTATCTCTGTATCAATATGGATATGCATTGGTATTAAATTACCAATATAATCTGGTAAACCCGTTACGATTGACACTGGTTTGTTTATGCCTGTTTAGCTCCACGTACTGCCGCTGATAGTGAACAGACACAGACTGTTGCCAGTTTTGGAGTAAGACCTTGCCTGCCATGGTTCTGTTGAAAACGTTTTGTGCATGTCGTATAGCAATACCAGTTGGGTAATGTTATCACCTGTACATTCTAAGCCTCAATTCTGGTCACTTGGAGGAATTAGCATACCCCTGGTGCATCTGTGCTTTCCAACTGACCGTAGCTGGGGTGGTAAGAACATCGACTACCAATCACCGTTGCGGGTTCAAATCGCAGTCCAACAGTATCTAACTGGCATGCATCCTAGTATGTCACTTGAGCGCAATCACCTCGTGGTGTCAAAGCTCGAACCGCATATTGTGCCCTTCTTTGGCTGTAGCGGACGGATACCAAGGCAATACTTACGAACTGGTAATGGTTCACAGTACTCAATTCCGGACCCGTTCATTAGATTGACAACTAACCTCGCGATGAAGAAATGCAAGCCCTGACCATGTCGAATTTTCTTATCCGAGTAACTCGATCATACTCGCTCCACGTCTAGACCAAAAGTCACATTGCGCCAAGTATGAAAGTGGTATGGGAGTTAAACACAACTTAACCGTTAAACAGTTTTTTTCTTGATTAGCAGAAACAATCTGAAGTTTTTGTTGATTGAGTAAAGTATGAGTTGAAACGAAACTGAATTGGAGCTCATTTGCACCGATTCCCAGACTGCTTCAGTCGCATATTTTCAACCAATTTTCTCCGTGTCAAAACTAATTTGCGTTGACAAAACATCTCATACAAGCCGTTCTCATGATTATGCACATTTCGTTTCAGTCGGACTGCACCCTGTGAACACCTTAGAACAGCGAATTGAACAATGTGAATAGTGTGTTCCAAAACGACGAAAGTTGAACGAACGCTCTTCTGCCAGTTTGATCATACACTTCTATCTGACATTTTATTTTACCACATTTTGTACACAGTTGGTCCACCTTGATTACGTTTCTCTTCGTGCTTTAGTTAATACTTGATTCCAGTGTGAATTGTTCATCCATTTATCCTGGCCGTTTTTAAAGTACACTGCTCGATGTCACAATAACTGAGTTTGACCTTAGCACTTCTCCAAACTTCGTGTAGTTTGTCACCTTAATTGTAATCTATTTAAGAGTTTAGAATTTGTATCTGTCAAGTCACAACGTTTATAAATATGGCAGATTTTGACTGCAGCATAGTTCGTAGGCGCTAATCATGCCTCCCATCTAGTACCAGTGAATATAGGTGTGAACCTAACTATTAAAGATAATCACGTCTGTGTTCAAACATTCAACATCAAAGTGCCTGCACCTTGCTAACAAACAACCTAACTATAGGTAAAAGTAAAGTATCATCAGCAAAACACTTTTCTCACGACTTTCACTGTCTCGCATCATTGAGTGCACTTACTTCACAGACAGTTCGGCCAAACATCGACAGCATTCACACCATTGAACCTGATTAGCCGCTATCCCATCTTAAGGACTGCAGCCACTGACTCTGTGAGTCGCAAGGTCCCCAGCCCGGGAAATAAATCCGTCCTACAGTGGCCAACACGTTGGTGAACGACTTTATCTCTCTACACCAGACCGTCATTTATCCACCTTGCATCTTACCTCAGTCGGCCATGGTATCGGCAGTGTTGTATGTGGCAGGCGACTAGTTGGCATCCTTGGTGCATCACCTCGACATCTAAGTCTGTGTAAACGTAATGATTGAACGAAAGTACTCGCTCGATAATCACTACCTAATACCCGCTTCCTAACCTCTTCGTTGCTCAGCCGTTTATGCCACCCGATGCGAGCGATCGAACACAAACATTGCTGGTCAAGTAACTGAGCATAGTTCACCTCTTCTACCCTTAGCGGCCAAGTTTAGCAGCCGTAAACTAATACAGCCTTTACTGTCTCTTTATATTTGCTGTCCCTAAGTCTCAGAGAGATGCCTCTCTGTCGCCAGAGGTATCCTGGGTTAGCGGATACCGTCCTGGCCTTGAAGATACGCGCTTTCGTTTCATTCCCTATGCCTCCACCGCTGCTGGTGCAACTCTCCAAATGCACTAACCGGTCAACAGCCTTCATCACTTCATTGTTTAACATTTAAATCTACGTAATCACAACAGTCTTATTAGAAGCACTTTGCAATTTTAAGTTGCAAAACGCATTCCGAAGTACTTATCAGAGTGTAAAATTGTGTTTACCATTGTCTGTACTGCAACCAGTTGGTCCCAGTGACCAGCGAATTGGGGGACAGCTGTTTCGACCTACTTGGGTCTCATCAGCATCACGTACGCCCCAGAATCGAACTCATGATCCGTGAATAAACAGCAAATTTTAGTTCATGCACTTATCCACTAGATCACGGAGTTACGGTCATCGAGGTTGCAGGAAGATAAACTAATTAATTTCCTTAGCTATTACCAACTGTTTACAAAAAGAATCCCACAATTCTTTCTGGGGCTGTGGTGGATGCTTTCTCATTTTTAGGCCAACCACGAAACGGCTGATCGGCTTCAGTCTATGAACGAAAGGAAGCACAACAGTTAAGGAAACAACTTGCCAGTGCTGATTAAAAATTGTCTAACCACACCCTGTTGTCAACATGATCAAGATCAGTCGGTCTTGAACTAGGCAGACATTTTGTGAGTGCCACAGATAGGTCTCTATTACTTCCTCTATCACAGGGTTAATTGTACACCGTTTTTGGTACTGAAACTGTCAATCAGTTCATCGTAAACCGTAACCTGAGCTGAAGTTTAGAAATGAGAGGCCAGCAGTATGTTCAAATACTTGGTCGGTACATCCCTGCGCTTAGTCGGCTTTAAAAGTGTAGATCAATCCACTGAATCGAACTCACCCTTACAATGGAGAAAAATGGAAGTTGTTGGTTAGCCGTAAGTATGATGCTGTTCCAGCGTTTGGCGAAGAGTGGACATTTGACCAGTACATTCTCTCCCGGGACAAAATCCTACCTGTTCCCCAGGTGCAGCGAGTCACCGAAGTATAATGAATGCCACAATCCTAGCAATGACTGGGGCCAAGCTAATCTCCTCATGGTTTTAGCAAGAGACTCGGACTGTTTTTCTGAATATGAAAATTACTGTCGAGCTACCGAAGCACAAAGGAATGTTTTCCGTCGTCCACATAAATACGAAGTTATCTGGTCCGGCAGCCCTATTACGTTTTAGAGCTGAAATGCAATTGCTGACCTCAGTTTTAGTGAGTGGTTTTAAATCTACCGACCACGGTACCACACTGCAAGTTTGTGACAGTAGAAGCGGTTAAATTGATCTTCATGCATGAGTGGAGAATTTGTGTGTAATTGATTGATCTAAGTTCAGTTCAGTCAATTGACCGAAATACACCCACCGTGATGAAATCTTGAACTGAAAAATGCCAGGGTTTTATATTGATAGGCCGCAGTCTAAGTTGCTGCTTGCCCTGACGGTAATCAGCGGAGCAGCAAATGAACAATGAAAAGTGTCACTGTGAATCAACGACGTGCTGTTGACACCAGGTGTTATTCAGTCTGAACGTTTATTTACTCGGCAGTCTAGATGATCACACGATCCCTTCATGATAATGGTCCCTCTTAATCCTGTTCAATAGGGCGATTTTGGTTTCCATTATCTGTGCTCATGTTGTCGCATTCCGGACACAGTGGACAATGTGCGCTCCTGTATGCATAGTATGTGATTCATCCTGTGCATTCATTTCACATCAATCGCCCGTTGATAGTCTGCGACTTTTCAGAATACACTCTGACTGACCGTGGTGTTGTTCATACACTTGCTGCGGGATAACTGAAGGAAACAACCGTTGTCAAGAACCGAGTATCTCTTCATCGCTGAATGAATTCTCTCAGTTGTAGAATCTGCTCAAATACACTATACACTTTACCATTCATCATTATTCGTATCCTCAAATACTTGTTCCCAATAGGATTCAAACGACTAAAATGTTTCACTAAAGTGACTCAAGTTTTTGCTCATCGTATCTTGATGTACAACACTATTTTTGGATATAGTTTCATAATCCGGTCGTGCCGAATGTGAGGTTAATGGCGTGGTGGTAAAAACAGTTGCATCATGAAAAGCGTGGCCAGAATTCTAGTCCCGGCAGTGGCGATGATATGTACTACTGACGAACGTCTAAGGCATTTGCCGTTTTTTCGCTAACAGTGTGTTGTAAGTACGTTGCTAAGTTATCAATCGCCGACGACCAGTGCATTTGCCGCAGTGTCATACAGGTGGCGCCTGTGGTTCTCTTCCGAACTGGGCGCTTGAATTTACGGATGCTGCTCACTGAATTTTCGGACGTCTATCCATGTCTTACTGCTTCAGACAGGTCTATTTCGGGGCTTAATTTTCCCATGATTTAAAATCGATATTGCAACACGAAGGACAATCGGACAACGTCGTGATACCGCAGCCTCTGGCCATCAGGACTTCAATTACTTGTTCTTAGCTGTCCGTACAGTATCTTGCACGGGACCCGTTCGCAAGTTATCCGACAAGCATGTCTAAGTCAACGAAGGTGGTTAAGCATCAGTATGAATTCACTCGCATCCGTTTTTTCCCAACAAACTACGTCAGTGTTTAGATTCATCTCCAGCCACCGCGTATCCAAGATGTACTTTATTTACTGCAGACGGAAGCGGCTTAGGTACCGCATATTTCACCTAGGTAACCTATTTTGATGGTATGAGCATTGTAGAACATTGGTTGTTCGTCTTATGTGATTTATTTATGTGATATTTTGATCAGTCGGGTGCTTCGAAGTGTGTATCGTTGGCGGTGGTACTACTGATTTCCGTTGACTAGACTGCGGTCAGAAGCAGTGTTATCTCGCGTTTCCACTGGTATCTGTATTGTTGTCCTTATCAATTCAATCGTCCTGACTGCGTGACGTGCGTTCTATTAATTTCTAGATAATTTCAACAGTCTCAAACATTTTCGCTTATATAAGTTAACCTTAGCTTCATAAATCCACTGTCCACATACATCCTCGTGTTATTTTGTCAGCAAGTACACACTCTTGCATGGGGCTTAAAACTCTTTGATTCTATATTCCTCTTGATTGCAGAAACATTGTTGGAGGTGTACTGGGCACCGCCATGGGTCTCGTTGGTTTCGGGATGCTTATCTACTGTTGTTGTTGCCGTAATCGAGTGAAACAACCGCATCACTCACTGCATTCCGTCACCAACGTTGGTGTTGCCCGAATCGATTCTTCTGATTCGGTAAGTACCAGAACATTCCCAAATAGTCTGTCCAGTTACCAAGTACCAAAAATCATATACCGATAACGACGTCTATTCTCTGCTTAACAACTATGAAGTTCAGACCCGCTTGTTTCCGTTTAGCTACCTTGTGTTAGTCTTCTTTGTGCTAAATTCTGTTTCATTTATGTCAATATATATCAGGTCATTCTTTTGGTCTGTGCTACTCTAAAACTTATACACATACAACCTGTTCGCGGGATACCCGCATCGAACATTTTAACTCGTTTGTTCTGTCGATCAACTCCAAACATCTTAATCGATAGGCAACGATTTTGTTGCCACTTGATACTGCAGTGAACGGAAAGAAACTTGTTTGTAGGGCAGACAAACGAGTGTTTGAATGCGATCACTCAATCAACCATTGTTTTACTCGTTGATCTACAGAAACGGTTTCGGTTTACCAGTTATCTGCATTTGTTGCAACATTGGAATCTCAGTTATACGCACGTTCATCACAGCGTAGATGAACTAAATCAACATGACCTCTGGTGTCTCCGGATTCCTCAGGTGAGCCCATAAATCAGCTTGGGTTCACGTGATCTTGCCCCTTTTGTTTGAACACATACGAGGCTGACTGGCCAGGAGGCGTTGGTGAACAAGTCGTCCAGTTCGGGTCAGATATGTTCCGAAGGAGCTGTTCATTTACGACGGAACGTCACGTCACGTCGATAAACCTCATAAACCGCCTGGTTCTGAATATGATGACGACCGTCGAGAACTTAAACGCAAACTGACTAAAAGCTTGTGCAAAGACTGTGAGCACCAATTGGTCGAACGGTCGAAAGAGATGGAAAGAGCCTTTTTATCTGGGAATAGCGGAAGGTTTTTTCCCATGATGCATGATTGTGTTGGTCGTCGAGTTGGTGTGTGACCATATATGAAAAAGATGGTTCACTTATCACCAGTCGATCGCGCCGACTTGACAAGTGGGCTGAGCATTTTGAAGAGCATTTTAGCTGGCTTCAACCAGACCTTGTCGACGGAAGCAGAAGTGGTCCTGAAGTTCAAGTTATTGAAGCGTAATAAGGCTCATAGGTCAGACCTCCTTCCTCCCTCCTTTTTAATGATGGCAGGGAGAGGTTGATATTAGAACTTACGAAACTCCTCCGGACGATTTGGAAGACTGAAGAGGTACCTCGTGATTGGTGCCTATCCACAGCAATTCCCGTTT